>BLSH010286986.1:336886-361559 GCA_018402905.1 Glandirana rugosa | reverse complement strand
GTTAAAAATACTAACGTCGAGAAGGTTTGGTCTTCTTTCTGGTTAAAACATCCAGAACAACCCACCAAAACTCTGATCCCTCTTGCAAAAACCTTAAATCTTCCCAATCTTCCCACCCTTCAACCTACGGATCTATGCACTACTGAACCCCCAGGGTTGGTTTCCCTTTCAACCATACCGTGACACAATACTACCCACAACCTTCCCTCTGTAAATCCTGAGACTTAAACCTCTTCAAATAGACCTCCAACCTACTACTAATCTCAACTCGCTTGGAGACCTTCAAGCCCAAGACGACCAGGCAGGCTTGAAGCCCTGTTTCAGGCCCAGGCCCAGGCCTGCCTTCCGTGCGATCGTTCGGGTTCCGTCCGGACCCGGACCCGGACTTTGTCCCGAAGTTCGGACGGACCAGCAGAACCCGAACTTCCAGAGGTTCGCTCAACTCTAATCATCATCCAACCTCCAGATAAACTTCTCCAAATTCAGAGTCCTAAATGTCTCCCTTCCAACACCCATCATAACACAGTGCCATACCAACTTTCCCTTTGGTTGGGACCCCCAAGTCATCACGTATCTAGGCATCCAACTTCCCACCCTTCTAACCCTTCTAAATTCCAAAAACGTTCTCCCTAGTCTCAAAACCACCCAACAAGACCTACAAAATTGGTCTTTCTTCTGGTTTGGAAGAGCTGCAATCATAAAAATTGATATACTCCCCAGACTCCTGTACCTCTTCCAACCCTTACCAATCAAACTCCAAATAACATTTTCTCCACATATAAACAAATCTGTACTAAATCCATCTGGGCTGGTAAACATCCTCGACTGGGATGGAATAAGCTAGTGAACCCCACACATTTAGGAGGCATAGGACTAATATGCCTAAATAGTCCTGGGCATGCCACCTTACCAGGATAATTGACTGGCATGTCCACAGCAAAACAAAAGACTGGGTGAAATTGGAAGAAGCATCCTCCAACCTCCCCATATCTCATTTACCATGGGTCACATCAACTGGGACGCCCAGGGAGTGTAGTGCTCATCCACTAACTGGCAAAACTCTTAAGGTTTTTTAAACCCTTTGTAGCAGAATGAACATCGCCTCCTCTCCTGGACCCCTGACCCCAATCGACCGTAACCCAGTCTTCCCATCCAGGCTCACAGGACTTGCCATACATGACAAAAAATCTTTGAGGGAAGAATTCTTCTTTCATAAAGACAAACGACTATGCTTCCAAGACCTATCTACTCACCTCCCCAGCCAGGTAATTTATTCCTTCACATTCACACAAATCTGTGTGAATGTGGCAAATCTGCCACTTTCTGAATAGCTCCAAACCACTTGCAAATTGGAATAGGGATCGGTATGATCCCTATTCCAATTTGCAAGTGGTTTGGAGCTTTCTAAGTGTTCTGTACCAGGTTGGAACCCCAGAGACATCTGATATTGGACATGTACTCCCTGCTGTTTACAGGTAGTGATCCCAAAGGCAATATGACTAGCCAACAATGGGAAAAGGAACTCACTTTAGACTTGTCAAAATAAGAATGGGAACACATCCATACCCACATACACAAAGGTTCAACAAATGTCTCAGCACAAGAAAACAGTTACAAAATTTACTCCAGATGGTGCAGAATCCCAGACAAACTATACAAATATTACCCCGCTGTATCCCCACTTTGCTGGAGATGCAGCATAGCACATGGGTCCCTGCTCCACATTTGGTGGAAATGTCCAATATTACAGCCCTTTTGGAAGGAAGTACATAAATCACACAAATCATGACATACTCCGCGTACTTCTCTCCAGCTCAATATCTCCTACATCATACATCCATACCTAATCGGCTTATAAAATATCACACTACACCTTATAAATGCAGCCAAGATGTGTATTCCCACACTCTGGTGGAATAAAACGCCCCCCAGCATAGCTACAAAGAGTGGATAGTATTGCAGAAATGGAAAACATCATTCACCAAGCTAGGGAAAACCCAATAAAATTCCGCAAAACTTGAGCCTGTTGGCTACACTTTACAGAATCAGTCAAATTTTGCAACCTACTCAAGGGATAGCTTGGCCTGGGGACTCACTCAACACCTCCCTCTTACCTTACTTCCTGCTTCCCCCCCATACACCACTTTTTGAGCCTGACCCCCATTCTGCCCCTAAATTCACACTGACCCTCAATCCTCAGGTTTTGACCTAAGCTCTGTACAATGCTCAGAAAGTTGATTAAGGACTCTACCCTTAAAACCTAATCACACCAAAAACCTAACCAGAAATGAGGTTCGTACATTGGGAAGAGACTCGTACAACAACGACAAGATACCAGCTAAACACCAGGCTAATTCTCAGATCCAATACCCCCTTCCCATCCACAGTTTGATCCCATTAGGGGCGGATGGGCATTAGGGAGGCAAGCAGGGCTCTTTAAAAGTGTATGTTAGGCTTTATGCATACGGCTAGAAGCCAGTGTCTAAAACGTCAGTTTTGCAGCGTTTTGCATGCCACGATTAGCTGTGTTCATGTCTAGGAGCGTTTTTGAAAAATTTTATTCATTTATTTTTTAATCAGAGATGCCTGTAAACGAAACACTCCTAGATGCGAGTTACCACGCTTAAGCACGTTTACAAGCTGTTACAGGCATTTGGCATTTCAAATACCTCTGAACGAGCACCTGAACCCATTTTTTTGCATTCAGAAAAAGCTTATCAACGTGACTGCCTAAAAAAGACTCTAAATGAGTCTGTGTAAATGTACACATAAGATAACATTAAATGAGTTCAGGGGTAGCTGGAAAAATGTCCTCAGTGTGCATGAGGCCTTAGAGTCTTCCACACGCAACAAGAGACCACCAGATGGGAACGACATTACTGATTATCCTGTTACCTACGATAAACAATAAAGTTCAACATAACAAATGTTTTAATTTACATATTTGCATTATAATTGTATCTGGATTTGTTTATCCATGTACTTGCATACACTGTTTCTTGTACTTCTCTTTGTACCTTGAAAAATCAATAAAATCTTTGAAACAACATTTTTGATTTTTTTTTGTTGGGTAATGGGAAACAATGTCGAGCAATGTCTTTGTTAACCTGCTAAAGATGCATTTGATGGTATTTTGGTCTTGTCTAGAGAATCTGAAGTCATTAACCTGGGTGGTAAACAGGGTTCCTTGTTAGAGAGACATGTATTGCAAGTATGTGTGTGTTTGCGTGTGTTTGTGTGTGTGTCTGTGTGAAATGGATGCAGAAAAGAAGATTAAATTAAACAAGGGACTGTTCAAGTCATTGGGTTGTTCAGTTCAGGGCTTCATTGGAGTAGGGAGGGCTGTTGATGATTTCATGGGGCTGATTTGTGGGGTATGTTGTGTTAGAACTGAAGGGTACATGAGTTTCTCTTGTACATGTATCATAGAAACTTGACTACAACTGCCACAGTGGCATGCAGAATATATTGTAAACATCTTTTGGTTTTCAGGAGATGGCGCTGAAGACCCTGGAGCAGTTTAAAAGCAATTTAAAAAGTTCATCCAAAATAGAGGGTGGAGCATATATTCTGAACTCCATTTTTATTTTTTTTAAAAAGCATCAATATGCTGCATTATTGTTATATTTTATTGAATAATCCTGCAAAGAACCTGCCATTAAATATTTCATGGAAGAGATTTATCTCACTCTGTGCTCAGAGAAGCTTTTATAACTCAGCTTCTAAGTGCTTTTCTTTCAGACTTGTTGAGAATTATTTTCCGTCTTCACTATGCATTTTTTACAACCAGCCTCTACTTCTGATATCTCCCACTGCAATAAATTTCCACTTGTCTGCCCTAAACTACATGAGATATTTTAACTCACACCTTTCTCTGTATTCTTTGCATCTTCTGCAGAAACTCTGTGCAGTTACTAAGGTCATACTTGGTACAAACAATCTGAGATGCCATCCAACAAGTACACTCAAAAGTCTGGCTTTGAGGAACAAAAATGAAAACCAGTGTACTACTACTTCTAAGTAATTAAAAGGGCCACAGTGAACAGTTTCAGTCTTTTCTTTCTTTTTATGTCCTGAGTCTTTGCAACCATCATTGTCTTCCATATGCCCATACCATATAGTAGTGTGACATGAATTTCCATTTGGTAAGCCTACAACTAATTATCTTGGAGTCTCAACTTTGCCTCCAATGTATGCATCCACTCTGCATGACCTTTATGTGCTGCTTTATAGATTCAGTTGTTCATCATCTTTTGGAGAAATAGTTAACTATTTGGAACCAAATTTCCCCATTCCTCTTTATTCCCTTAAGTGTCCCTCTTTTAAGTATAATGTAGAGATCTTTTAAATAGAATTTAGTATTAAAACATATGTTCATTCTGCACTAACTTTATATCTAAACTATAAATTATTGCACTGAGTATTTTCAGTATAAAGAAAGAGCTGTTGTAAAAAATGGCGGGTTTAGTGACCATTTTATGTACATGATTTCTTCAAGGTCCACGCTGCCAGGGGGAAGTGAGTATTTCCTTTACCTTAATTGTTTGCTCTAAAAGAGGTCCTCCTTCCAGCCTCGTAAAGTGGGTGTTCTGCCCCCAATACAATTAGGTTGTACAATCCTAATACAATACTCTTAGGGCCTAACAAATCTATGTTGCATGAGGGTCAACCTAAACAACTCATTTAATTTGTAGCCAATTGGGCAGGCTCTCAAACTACATAGTTGCTGCAGATGAAAGGTGATTGTAACATCCTTCACTAATGCATGGAATATGATAATTTGTCTGTCTCAGATACTTGAGGATTTAAGCAGGAGGTGTTTCAATTGTTTCTACCCTGCCTCCAATGTTAGCTTTGTAGTCAGTTCAGAAACTCCCTCGGTAAGTAATCTATTTATCAAAAAAATGCAACTTTCACAGCATTTACACAGCCATCATGAATAATCCCATTAAGATATCTGAAATATTTATTTCACATGATCATGTGGCCCTAACCCAGTATTTTCCTGATTGAAGTATTTCAAGAACATACTACACCTTGGCCATTAGATGGTGCTGATTATGATATGAAATAAACATAGTAGACACATTACAGGGAATATGCAAAACAACTGTGCAAATGCTGCAATATTCGAACAACATTTTTTTTATATAATAACCCCTAAAATGTTGGTTGTTGTAGAGAAGATAATGTGAATTAAAGTGGTTGTAAAGGCAGAAGGTTTTTTTTTTATCTTAATGCTTTCAATGCATTAAGATAAAAAGCCTACTTTGTGCAGCAGCCCTCCTCAGCCCCCCTAATACTTACCCAAGGCCATCTCGATCCAGATATGTTTTATGAGAGACTCGGCTGTCAAGGACTCTCCCTTTTCATTAGCTGAGACAGCAGTGATGCGACATTGGCTCCTGCTGCTGTCAATTACAGTCAGTGAGCCAATGAGCAGGGTGAGGGGGCAGGGGCGGGACAGGGCCAGGGTGTGGTTCCTTGTCTGAATGGACACACAGAGCTCAGCTTGGGTGCCCCCATAGCAAGCTGCTTGCTGTGGGGGGGCACTCAACTGGAGGAAGGGGCCAGGAGCACCGAAGAGGGACCCAAGAAGAGGAGGATCTGGGTTGCTCTGTGCAACGCCACTGCACAGAGCAGGTAAGTACAGACATGTTTGTTATTTTTAACAAAGAGAAAACTAGACTTTAGCATCACTTTAAATGCAAAGAAGAGTGCAAGGGTTTACAGATGGCAGTGTTTAAAATCAAATACCATTGAGCATTACACCACCACAATACTAATATGAAAGAGATGTCTACATCAGCAATAGTCTTTATGAAGAATATCAGATTTTTAAAGCATCTAGGAATATAAAGAATGAATTTCTGCAATATTACTAGAATGAGTAATTGCACGTTAGGATTTCTTTCTGGCAGTTTGTTAGAGCAGAAATATTGAGACAGCCCAGGAGTGCTGAGGAAAGGTTATCTACCGTTAAGGGAGCCATTTTGTTTATTGAGCAAAGTAAACAGTGTACTTGAGTACAGGAAATAATACCAGCACTCATGGTAAGATTCAGAGCTTATACTGTCGACAGTCTAGACACAAGTAATGCTGCAATTAAATAACGGGACAATAGATCTTCAATATAAAAGTATTTAAAGTGAATTGAAAAATTGACCGTTATTGCTGCAGCAAGCTGACTTGCAATATAGATTTTCTGCCACTTATTCTTTTCAAGTAGAATTAAGTTCCTACCCTTGTGCATGAAATGCCAATGAAAAAGATATTACGATAAACTGCATATGACTAGTCAGGGCTGTTAAGGTGTCTTAGTACATGCTGAGCTTGCTAGCAATGTTTTAGAAGCACAAATATAATGTTTTGTGTCCACAAATAGTTGTCCCTTGATTGTTTCTAGTGTAGCCAGGTGTAAAATTGGTGAAGGGCCACCATGAGAGTAGCAAAGGCACAGGTCATCCACAATTTATGTCAGGAATAATACAGGGAAGGCAAGCATGTCAACTCACCCTAAAATCCATAGAGTCAGCATTTTTTTTACACCCTGTCACCCTGCATAATGTACAAATATTCCTTGATTCCTTTTATTCACCTGAAACCTAACCTATTTGGTGAATATTTCCCAGGTGGCCTCGATCTCACAAGACCAATGTGATATGTCCATGCGTGTAAAATACAGGAAATGTGAATTTTTCTGTTCTGGTTACTATTTTTAAAAGTTGGACAAGATTTACATATAGACATTGCAGAGTACCTATTCTTTTGTTAAACACAGATGACATGATTTCTGCATGCGGTTTGAAAATGTCAGTATCTGTTCTTGTTCTTAAAAGTATATCTAAAGGCAGAACTTGTTTTTGAATGAAATGGAGCGGGATTAGAACCCCTGTCAGGTCTTTATTGCTGTTTGTGACAGTGAAAGAAAATCCCACATTTTAGGTTGTCCCTTGAACAGTAATAAATGTATTGAATCTCTGGGGTTGACACTGCCTATCTGCGTCCACCACCAATCCCAATTCAAATGTAATAAGAAAAACCCCTATTTTCGGGACTTTAGAGGTAGTGGCAAAGGACACATATTTGTACAAAATTAATAATTTATTTGTACATATAGATAGACAGATAAAATCATATACGTATGTAAAGGAAATTTGTGTGCATAACCATTGATACAAGTCTCAAGTGTCTGATAAAATCAAAATAGCAATCACACATATTGCACAATCATATCATTATACATATGAGAAGGTATGTTACATTCCGCAGTCCTGTACAAAAGGAGAAAGAGGCCAACACGTTTCAGGTTCAAGCCTTTCGTCAGGGGCTTTTTTGCAGAAAATATTAATTGAACTTATCTAGTGATGTGTAAGTATATCGTCTTGAGGTCATGTGCAGTTAATACAATTTTAGTCAGTGTGTTGGCACAGTAGGTGGTATCGTATAGCTGCCTCGGTGGTGTGACGGATGGATCCGGGTCAGGACGCACCAAAGGTCCACACGGTGTACAATACCCATCAAGAAGGGGGAGGAGGATTTACCCCAATTCCCCTGGGGGGTTTGCACCAGAGAGGGCCCCGAGCTTGCAGGGCTTTATTTCCCCCATTGGGGTTGTGTCCCCATTTGCCTCAGAACGCCGCAGGCTCGCCAATCGAGAAAGTGCCTCCACTGAGAGATGTCACATCCCCACATCTAGCTGGTTGAACAGTAATAAAGGGAAAATCTTCCAATGGGGACATCAGTTCTTGGGACCCCATGACAGCCAGGGACTTCCTCACTTTGGAGGGAATTTCTCCTAAAGTCATTGTAAACGTTCACCCAGTAAAACAACCCATTCAGTTCAAAATAGAAATGAAATGCAAAACATTTTTGTATAAATATAAAAAAAAATTCTAAATACCCTTCCCCCCTTTTTTATAAGTGATCAAATTCCCTCTGTTCTCAGCTGCATAAGAGCTGGGACGAGGAGAAGCAGTAGCACACTGAGCTTCCCAGTGAATGGCTGTAAAGCAGGGGCGTGTCGGGACAAGTCTGATCATTGGAGGAAAACAGCCTGTGTTCCCAGCATAGCTACAGAACTGACCACAGTGTGCTCTCCTGCTTAGTGTGGTGAAGAAAGCAAGGGGACTAGCAGGAACACCATAAATTTCACATAAAGGAAGCAATACAAAGAGAACAGGATACTTTCTCATACCAGTACATGTTACAGCAGGCTCATATCAGGAATATGAAATGTTGGGGTAACAAACACTTTCATTCCAGTTTAAGCTATGAGACAGGATATGAAAAATCTCTCCAATGGGAAACAGATAGCAAAAAAACTGTCATGGGTTATAGAGCTCCCTTACTCTATCTGAAATGGAAAAAAACATTTTGCCTTTAGCACTACTTTAATATAGACACTGGACTATAGAATAGAATTGATCTTGATCTCTATGCTGGGTGTAATTCTCAGTATCTGTTCTTATTTTTGAATGTATGGACACTACACAACACCATTCTCTAGTCCTGTATGTAGGGTGTATTTCTCATTATCTGTTTTTATCCTGTATGTATTGGCAGTGCACTGTAGCGCTTCATTTGTTCTCTGTGCTGGGTGTATTTCTCAGTATTTGTCCTTGTATGGATGCTGCACAGTACCACATCTCTTGTTCCCTATCTTAGGTATAATTCTTATTACTTCTTTTTTATATACACCCTGGGTGTAATTCTCAGTATCTAGTTTTGCACTGTATGTATGAATTTATCATAGAACCACTAAGTATATATTTTAAAGTGTTTCTAAAGCCGAAACATTTTTTACCTTAAAGCATTCCGTTGCTTTCAGTCAAATCCTGGGGGGGGGGGGGATGGGTGAGCCGCGTTGTCTGTGTCTATATACACATTGCATAGTGCCGGTAAGTGTAAACCTGTTTGTTATTTTTTAAAAGAAAATGTTTACAATCACTTTAAAATATGTTGTTATTCCTGAAAAGATGCTGGATGGTACTGCTTCAATTTTTAAAACACATTTTTTTGGGGAATTCATGAATTAAAAAAAAAACACTGAGGTTATCACATTTTTTTTTGTATAAAGTAAAATATGATGTTATGCTGAGTAAACAGATACCTAATATGTCACACTTTAAAATTGTGCACACTCGTGGAATGGCGCCACACTTCAGTACCTAATAAATCTCCATAGGCGACGCTTTGAAAAATCCTACAGGTTACCTGTTTAGATTTACAGAGCAGAGGAAGTGGTTAATTAAACCCATTTCCATTTCCAGATGTGTTGCAGTTTCTCGGGTTCAGGGTGGGTCACCACTGGGCAGGGCAAACAAATCCTGGGGCTCCTTCAGGGGTAGTGCTACAATTATTTTAGTTGTTACTATTATTATTTTTGCTATTATTGTTCACAAAATAGTAAAATGAGGACTAACTGAGGTGATAAAACATAAATTCCATGCAGAAGATGCTAGAGCCACAATATGACATCAGGCAGGAGAGAGGGGAGCAAAAGAGATCTGACAGAATATTCATTAAATCTATTTATGAAACCTATGGGACAAAATCTAATAAAGAAGCACTGATAAAGCAGTAATGACAATATTAGCCCAAGATAATGATAAAATTAGAATACAATGAAAATCAAGGGATTTAATATTGTTAATGGTGCTCTAGGGTTTTATTGGCCACAATGTGACAATAGAATAACACAATACTGATGGAACAAAGAATCCCATGGCTTATTAAGTCGTCATCTTTCACCTTTTAATGAGTGTTATGTGAATTCTAAATGTTTTTGCAGCTGGCAAGCGACATTAATAATTCAAAACAAGACTGGAAGTATTGACAGTCACAGCTTCCAGGATCATCATAAGCTCTGTGGATCTTATTTATCAAAGGATTAAAAATTAGGAATTGTGGCCTGTTGTGTGACAGGGTGGGGTATTTCCTCCCTGTGGTTTAATCAAGCGAGAGGCACATCCATATCCATGCTTGCTTTAAAGTGAGACTAAAGGAATTTTTTTAATTAAAAAAAAAAAGAAGTTATAATTTCTTGTTTTTGCAATGCTATTGTTTTGTTCCTCGTTTGCCAGTCCTTACTGGTGCTGTTGGCTTCTCGCTCCTTTGGGTGCCTCCTGTAGCAAGCCAGTTGCTAAGGAGGCGCACATGCATACATGCTTCCATTGGGTCCCATTCCAGGCTTTGTGCGTGCATAGACACACACACCACTGTTAAACCATGCTTCCTCCTCACAGGAGTTTGACTGATGGAGGTAGGAACCTATGGATGTTCTGCCCTTAGTTTCTCCTGTGAAAGCAGGAAATGAGGGGACCAGTGCCAGAGTTGGAGATAGCTCTGGAGGATTGACATGAAGCCAGATACAGGGGGGTATTACAGGCAGTGGGGTGTTTTTACCTTTATGCCGAGAGTGCATTAAGGTAAAAACGTTTAGGCTTTAGAACCATTTTAAGACTAAGTTTACACTTGCAGTTGGGAGCGGGGCAGTAAAAACACACAGTTGAGCTGTGTTTTTAGCTACACACACACCACCACCACTCCCCCTTCAGCTGCAGAGGCAGCGAATGGGAGTTTACACATGCCTTGGCCAAAAAATTTACCCCCATTTGCATTCGGTAAGCAATACCACCTGCTGAATTCAACCCTTTCAACTAAACAGGGCTGTGCTACATCCTCCACACAACCGCGGGCGATGTACACAGGTGTGATCCAATGGTGCGAGACATAACCACAGATCACTTTTTGAAAGGTATCCCTGATGTAAAAAAAAAACCTAGTTGACAGTTTCTGCACACCCTAGGTGAACCATAGAAACATCTAAGGTTCACTACCATTAGATTATGATTATAAGAGTAGAGTAATAGGCAAGCACACTGTTACATAGTTGGTCTAGTTAAAAAAGACAAGAGTCCATTAAAGTGGTTGTAAAGGCAGAAGGTTTTGTCACTTTCATGCGTTCTATGCATGAAGATAAAAAACCTTCTGTGTGCTGCTCCCCCCACAGCCCCTCCTTTATATTTTCCTGAGCCCCCTCTCAATCCAGCGATGTGCACGGGAGCCTCAGCTGTTCCGGGTCTCTCTCTCCTTATTGGCTGAGACACAGCAGTGAGAGCCATTAACTCCCACTGCTGTCAACAACAGCCAGTGAGCCAATGAGGAGAGAACAGTAGGGGGGGGCAAGTCTTATGGATGCAAAAAGAGGGGCTTGGAAGTGAGCATGCACCAGAGTCCCCATTCTAAGCGGCTTGCTATTGGTGGCATTCGTCAAGGGGGAGGAGCCAGGAGTGTCAGCGGGGGACCTGACAGGAAGAGGATCGGGGCTTCTCTGTGCAAAACCATTGCATTCAGGACAAAGTGAGTGACTGGTTACGGGGAAGCATGTGACCTACTCCCATGAGAGAGTGCTTGGGTCTAGTAGCCAATCCCGAGGCCTGAGCTCTACCACATGACAAAGGAAATCCCCCCCCCCTTGCGTCCAACACTGGAGGTTTTAGAATCAACTGCAACACAGGAAGGAGCAAGAAGGAAGTGCTGGCTATGTGGATTGAAAGGGTTCATTTTCAGGACCACTGTCACTTTGCTCTAAATGCACAGGCTCTCTATAAGAATTGAATTAACAATTAATGGGATTAAATTTGTATCTCTTTAGATCTGTCTTTCTGCTTCAAAGGCTTCTTCAGATTTTTATCTTCCCTAGTGTCACATTTGTGCTTTTCGTGTTCGTTTTTCAGGGCCCATTCACACCTGAGCGTTTTCAGCTTGTAAAATACTCCTCTCTACAGTTCCAAGACGCCCAACAAGCAAAATCCCATTCATTTCAATGACCCCTGTTCACATCTGATCCTTCTGTCACCTGAAGCAAAACGCCTGAAGCTCAAAAGGTACACAAGCTTCTTTTTAGGAAGATTACAGGCGTTTTACTGCTTTTTATATCAGTGACCTTTTGGCCTCCACAAAATCATGGTAAAAATCATGGTAAAATCACGCGACTTTCTGCCTGAAACAAAACGCTCAGGTGCGAATGCAGACTTAGTGTTCTCTAATGTCAACTAGTAACTTGCAGACTAACTTTTGCTTAGTATAAGTTGTCCATTGCCTTGAAAAATAAGACAAACTCCTCAGAACTTTTAAGATGGGTTTACAGTACATTACCTAGAGAGATATATAACAGTTCTGAACATTCCATTTTCCATTGTGACAAATGTCTTCTTTGTACACACTAAGCACAGCTGTTATGGATGGATTGAATGGAGAGGTTTTTTTGCTTTACACCAGGTTCTATGTCCTTACGTAATTCATTCTCACTCTTTCATCCAGTGTTCTCAGTACACTTATAGAGTATTAAGAAGCTTGCCATTTTCTCCTTTCCTTTAATCTTTTTTCCTTTTCATAATCTATTCTATATTTTTTTTTATCATGGACTTTTTGACTATTTTATATTCAAATATACCCTAATATATAGCTTGAAAAGCAGATGTAAGCCTTGTAAAAAATCAGTCGAAGAGCAAAATCAAATGAAAACTGTGTAGAAGCCTAAAAAGTCTAGATTTTTCTTTCTTTTTATCAGTATGGCTGTGACATTTTACAAAGATCAGAGGCTAGTGTCTATTTTATAGCTACTTTTCATTATAGAGATATAAAGTAACGCAACATCTGTTCCTCAATTTTATGTTCATTAATTCAGGCACATTTCATAGGTAGAGGCCAAGTAAAATGTTCTCTAAGTGTTGGGGCTTTCTCATGGTGACAACATAATATAGTAAAAATCAAAGGTAAAACCTCTTAAAAATATTTCTTTTTTCTCGATGCTTTCCCAATAGTAAATCTGTAAAGAATTAATAGTATCCTTACCCAACACTTTTTCCCATTTTTATAGGTCTAGGATATTTAATGGAAGAAAATGAGGTAGTGAGGTGAAGCCTTCTGTTCATTAATTTACCTGGCAAGGAAAAGACATTCCAGACATTTTGGTATCATCTCACTAGGCATGATGTACAGATGTCCTCCATTTGTAGCTCCCCCATAGTGAATAGGTGCTTATGTGATAGATTTTTGTTAGGAGAGGCAAATTTAGTCAGACTTGACTGTTGTGCAGGCCTGAATGTTTTAATCTGGGCAGGGGAGTGGCCCAGGAAGAGCTGGAGGCTGCAGGAAGGAGCATCCCTTGGTTACCCCTCCTCTTTGTTTCCAGAAGGCCCTGGAAAGGGGGATGGAAAAGGAGGTGGGACTTTCTGAGGTATGTTAAGGAGCCCTGATCAATCTCCAACTTTGATTGGCAGGGGGCACGTCTCCATAAATACTGTGGTCTGCCCAGCTGGGGGAAGGAGAATGTCGGGTGGAAGAGTGGAGATGTAGCAGAAGTTGCGGAGGCCCGGGAGCCCCCAGTTTGGGGGGTGAACTTGAGGCTCAGGTGCAGCCAGGAGGAGAAAGGAAAGATCCTGGAGCAGCACAAGGGAGCAGGAGAGCAACAAAGAAGCTACAGGAAAAGACTCTTTAAAGGATCCAGGGGAGCGGTGTCTCTGGGCAGTGGAGTAGGCCGGAGCAGCCAGGAGGGCTGAGGTGGCCTGGAAGAGGATGGGCTGTGAGCAGTAGTCCATCCAAACCCTGCTAGCACATTGTACTTAGCTACACATAAAGGGCCCATGGCCTTACACACAGAGGGCCCGTGGCCCTTGCCTGTAATGGGCGGTCCAGAGGCCCTGCCATCAGGAATGCAGACCTCACCATGTGCTACCTAGGGTGTAGGAAGAGGTAATGGAGGTCTGATAAATATCCCTTCAGGCCTCACCGTGAGGAGTGTAACAATAAGCAAGCTTTAGTGATGGAGAGAAGTGAAGGAAAGTAACTTACAGCAAGTGTCAGTGCTGGAGGAAGAAGAAGGAGTGTATATACGGAGGTGTATATAGACGGTCCTGTTTCTTGATCTACTGGGCATCCCACAGTCGCCCCTACCCTGTCCAAGTTTATTCCCCTAATAAACAACAAAAAAGTACCAGCATGTTCTGTGACTCTGGATTAAGGGGAATGTGTGATTGAGGGCAGTGTGAGCAGATGGACCCCAACACTCAGCCACCCCTAAGGGGGCCATTGGCTACACATTTAATATATTTCCACTTACTTGCTGTGTGGGCATAAGGACACAGGCAATTTCCTATACAGTTTGACAGACAGCAACTGAAGCCTGATTATGCATCAGGTTGGAAAAGAATTATAAAGAGCTGACATTCATCTTTTGGTATTTGTGTTCCTGTTAGATAGATTTCTTTGTATTAAGTTTCATTTAAGGAAACTGCCTCTAATAGTGTGTTGGGGTGCACCCCCCTTTTTTATTTTTTAACCTTGTACAGTACTGTCTGTATTCCTGTTTTACAATTTTGTAATAACATGTATATTTTTTGAATATTTGGTGTGTTATGTGCATGGGATAGCGATAAAGTCCATTATATGCTTTTTTCCTTTGATTCTCCAGTAATTAGGATGTGTTTCCTCTCTGGATGAATATCTTGCCATTGACCCCATTTCTTTTTCTTGTTACTACAGCATCTACTTTATATCCATATCCATATGTAGCACCCTCTAGTGTACAAAGTGGATAGGAAAATGTAGCTGACTCACAGAGCTCACGGTTTCTGCTCTAATTCATCCCAAAGGTTTTCTATGGGGTTGAGGTCAGGTCTCTGTGCAGGCCAGTCAAGTTCCTCCACCCAAACTCGCTCATCCATGTCTTTATGGGCCTTGCTTTGTGCACTGGTCCAAATAATTTGGTGGAGGGGGGATTATGGTTTGGAGTCCTGACCTTAACCCAATAGAACACCTTTGGGATGAATTAGAGCGGAGCCTGTGAGCCAGGCCTTCTCATCCAATTAGTGCCTGACCTCACAAATGCGCTTCTGGAAGAATGGTCAAACATTCCCATAGACACTCCTAAACCTTGTGGACAGCCTTCCCAGAAGAGTTGAAGCTGTTATAGCTGCAAAGGGTGGGCCAACTCAATATTGAACCCTACGGACTAAGACTGGGATGCCATTAAAGTTCATGTGTGTGTAAAGACAGGTGTCCCAATACTTTTGGTAATATAGTGTATATACCTTATCATAGATGAAATGATCAGTCAATCATGCTCCTGGTCCATGCACCAGACAGAAACAGCATCAAAATATAGATGCTAAACGTAATGCCCCAAATTTCTTCACACATTTCATGTCCCATTTGTTATGATTGCTTTAACCTGTTTTCACCATCGTCGCTTGTAGAGGGTGCTATAGGAGCTCAGTAGAGGTTGTGTATTATTTGCAGTTTTACATTTTAGGATTTGCTGCTTTACCATTTTCCTACTTTAGTGTTGTAAATATTTTTTATCATATTCATCATGATCAGAAATGTTCATTTATTAATATGACTTCCTGGCATGACTAGAGAATGCTAATTATTTTCAAGAGACCAAGTTCTATGGTGTCTATTGTCACATAACATTTTTATGCCTGACCTGTTTGGCATGAAAAAAAAATTGTGTAAGCCAAAGTCACTGATGCAGGAAGATTATCTGAAACAAGCCAGCCAATCGCTTATTCAAATTACTTCCAGAGGTTCTATTAACAAGAATCAGAGCAGAGAAGATAAAGACTTTACGGTTAGGATGCCCACACATGCTTTAAAAGACAGGCAGACGTGTCACAGAAAAAATAGTGAGACGTTTGTCCTTTTTTTCAAACCTGCTACAGCTTTCACTTTCATACTGTATACTAGGCTGAAGTGGTGCCATGGCACCTGCCCAGTACCCGTTCTTAAAGTGGATCTTTCAGTCATGAATAAGTTACTGACATTCATTCACAGTATTCAGCAACAGTATAATTTTTTCAAAAAAACATATTGTTAGAAAGCAGGTCTTGAGTTAAAGTGGAGGTCCGCCGCCCACCACCGCCATTTAAGGCCTCATACACACAGACGTTTTTTGACGCCGGCGTTTTCTGTCGTTTTTTGCAGCTCTCCATGTTAGTCAATGGCCCCATAAAAATATAGGCGTTTTTGAGCTGTAGATGGCGTCGGTGTTAGTGAGCTGAAAGTAGAACCCACGGCCATCGCGTTCTGAGGCTGTAACGTTTTGGCATTTTTTGACGCCGACGCCGCAAAACGCCAACTAATATTGTACCGGCGTTTTCCGGCGTTTTTTGACACCGACGTTTTTAGGTTGAAAGATAGCAGAGGGATGATTTTTTTTTTAAAACGCCTATTGACGCCGACGCTCACTAACGCTCACTAACGCCGATGCATAACGCCGAAAGACGCCAATTTTTTTTCCTTGACGTCGGGCCCGACGTTTTGTTTATTTTTAAAGATGCGCCCGTGTGAATGAGGCCTAAAAGTTAAAAGTCAGCAGCTACACATACAGTAGCTGCTGGCTTTTAACATTAGGACACTTACCTGTCCTGGAGTCCAGCGATGTCGGCACCGCCACTGATCTTCGGTTCAGCCGCAGGCATTGCCGGTAAGGGAGCCCAGCAGTGGAGCCTTTCGGTTTCACGCCGAGCACCTACTGCGCATGCGTGAGTCACCGCTGCACTTTCTTACTGGCCCGGCGGCGGAGGAGGAGGGAGCCCCCCCCCCGAAAGGTGCCAAATGTGACACCTGAGGAAGGGGAGGAATTACATGAGCGGTAGTTCCACTTTTGGGTGGTAGTCTGCTTTAAGTGACTTTACCTAGGTTGAGATTATGTCATGAGTCTGCTGCAGGCCGAAGAAAGTATTGCCTCTGTCTCCTTGCACTCCAGCAATCAGATTGCAACATTGTAATTTTGTGTTTATTGTTGACCTTGTCTCCTCCGGGAGCTGGCATCTCAGGTTTATTGAGTAAATGCTGACCTTGGATGATGCCAGAATAAAGATGGTATCTGCTTTTTTTCTCTGATCTATATAATGCTAGGTCCAATAAGGAATGCATTGCACATACATTTTCCTTACAAATTGTTGTCTCTTAGGAAATGTTCTACTTGGTCTTGTTATTGCAAAGGGCCTTTCTTCTTGGGTGGTCTATACCTCTTGAGAACTTGAGATCTTTGATCTTTTTTGGTGTTGTGGTCATTGTGAGGGTTCCCACTCTTATTTTTTTGTTTACATGTTTTATTTCAAAGAGAATTCCACAGATGGAGCTGGAACATACAAAGGTGGATGAGAAGACCCCAAACTTATAGGTGGACACAAACAGCCTCAGGAAGTATGGCAAAGAGATATGACTGTTGGACCTGCAAAAGCATAATTTTTAAGGGTATTATCCTTTTAAATTGGATTCAAAATTAGGCTGAAATCTGGTGTTTACTTCTGGCATCTATTTAGTTTTACCAGGACCCTGTGGTACAATTTAAGCTTATAAGACATTGCATTATCACCTGCAGCTGTATTCTGGCATTGCTTTTCTAAAGTAATTTGTCTTTCTTTAAATAACAAACATGTTATGCTTACCTGCTCCATGCAATGGTTTTGCACAGAACAGCGCCAATCCTCTTCCTTTTTGGGGCCTCGCAGACGTCCTGGCTCCTCCCACCGGCCTCTTGCTATGGGGGAACTTGAGCAGGCTCGCTTTTGAGCCACACTCTGTGTGCCCATTCACGCACAGAGTGTGACTACACCCCAACCCCGCTCTCTTCTTATTGGCTCACTGGCTGTAATTGACAGCAGCAAGAGCCAATGGCTCCCGCTGCTGTTTGAGCCAATGAGGAAAGAGAGACCCAGGAGAGCCTTTGCTCTCATGTACATCTCTGGATTGAGATTGGGCTCAGGTAAGGGGGTTGGAGCTGCACCCAGAAGGTTTTTTTACCTTAATGCAGAGAATGCATTAAAGCATTTGTTAACCTAAAAAAAAATAAAGATCCTGTTCCTATAAAGCATGTTATACAGCACAGCGCTTGTGCTGCGTCATTTGGCCCCCTGGGTCACCTGTAATACATGGCTGATCCTGCCAGTTTCTACCCTCCTCTCTCTGCGCTCACCCCAAAATATCATGGCTGCCAAGCTGTGACATTAGAGTCAGTGCATGTTTCCGTCATCTGCAGCCTGCGCTGTGTGCCCTGTATGTTCTCTCCCCTCTTCTCTCCCCCCCCCCTCTTCACATGACGTCTCTGTGTCCGCACCGCCCCCTCCTGTCCCGCTGCCTAAATCTATGTTTTTTTTAATACAATCCACTCTCTTTATTACTGTAATGTCCCCTGTGACTGTCCTTTATTGAAATAACACTGTATATACCTTGCATACTGAGCGCTCATCAGCGCTGATTTAGCCTCCACTTGTCTTCTCTTTCTGCCCAACAAATGCAGCGGGTGGGGCTGCCTCTCTACTCCTCTCCTGACTGACTTCAGTGGAGATCCCTGGCCCTGCCCACTGCATATGTCGGGCAGAGAGTGGAGACAAGCGGAAGCTCAATCAGCGCTAATGAGCGCCAGGGTTGCCAACCGCCAGTAAATTTACTGACAGTTTGTAAAAACTGTGATTTTTACAACTGTCTATAAATATCAGGGTCTGATAATTCGTCATGCTGTGCTGACTTTTTAAGTGTAAATCAGGCAAATTACTTGATTTGGGTATTGTCAGTGTTTCCATGTTGTGTTTAAATATCAATTGTCTTCGTTTTTAATAGGAGTTCTGTTATTTTTCAAGTTGCCAGTAAAATATGTGCTCTGCCAGTAAATTTTCTATGTTTTGCTAGTAAAAAGCGCTGCTGGAGGTTGGCAGCACTGAAGAGCGCTCAGTATACAAGGTATATATGGTGTTATTTCCATAAAGGACAGTCACTGGATGACACTACATTAATAAAGAGAGTGTATTATATAAAGATGTAGTGGTGGGTTAACAACCACTTTAAGGTAAAAAAAAACCTTGAGCCCTTAGAACCACTTCAATAATGTTTCTATATACGGTAATCACAATAAATAAAAAAAACCACAGATTTCAAGCTACTAAAAAATAATCAAATTTCATCATGGCAGCCTTTACCACAAAGGAGCAATAAATCAGCTAACCAGATTGGAAACAAAATGGTTGTATTATGAAGGGGATACAACAAATTTTTAGAAAACAACTAAAACATATCCAACATGTCCATTGTCCAACCACTCACTTTTCAGTTCAGCCTCAATAAATGATCAACAGTAGTGAAGAATTGCATACACATGGTTACATTTTTTGTCGGTCTAATCAAAATGTCAGATGCGTGCGGTTATTAACCGGTTCCCGACTGGCTACCGCATTTTTACTGTGGCAATGTGGCTCTGTCTCTCGAATCGCCATATATAAGCGGCTATTCATGCACGTGCAGTTAGGGGGCGAGTGCGCGCCACCGGTGGTTTCCCGTTCTGTCAGGCGGCATGTTCTAACTGTGAGGGGGCTGGGCTGTCAGGGGCATAAGAGATCTAACTGATCCCAGTGACAGGGATCAGTAGACCTTTTAAATGCCCACTGACAGAGTGGGGAACCGCTGTGTTTACATCGGTGGTTCCCCATTCTTTCTTTCTGCCAGGTCATCGCGGCTTGCCAGCGGACATCGGGTCCGCCCGAGCGGCGGGCACACTCTTGCAGAGTGCGGTGGACACGAGAGCGCGCCGCCGTTTATACACAATGATTCACGCTACGCTGCCACAGTGCAGCAGTAAGTATACGCAAGCCGTTCGGGAACCAGTTAAAGTGACAGTTACAGTAGCACTTCCATTAAGCCCTGATTCACACCTGAGCAATTTGAAACAATTTTTTGAAGCATTCTGACACTTGACATGAGGATTCCTATTGTATCCTATGATGCCCGTTCACACCTGAGCATCATGTTGCTTGAAGCTTGCTGCTCGAACCTTCTTTCAGTTGTGTGGTTTTGGTCCTTATAGACTTCAGGAGTGCCTGAAAAATACCTGAAACCCACATAACTCCTCCCCTTCTCCTAGTAACTGGTTTTCCAATGGCTAAAACAAAAACGCTCAAACCTGAAAATACAGCGCATGTATAAACGCCCATAAAAAATGCTCCAAAAATGCTTGAACAAACTAAACCTAACCCTAAAGCTTATTCCATATTTAGGGTGTAAACCTGATAATAATTCCAAGTCCTTCACTCCAAACTGCCCTCACTTACCTGAATTATGGGATGTAAGTGACTCCACCTACACAGTGACATCATTCATTCATAGAGATCTGTGAATAGAGAGACTACAAGTCTCAAGTATCCTAAATATCTTGTAATTCACTCTAAGATATAACATCTTTCGTTTTGGAGGCTCCCTCTACCTGTGCAGGGCAGGGCATAGTGATGGGCACGTGTTGTGCCCCATCCTATGCCAATTAGTACCTGGGGGGTGATGGAAGCACAGTATATTCTTAGATGATGGTCATGATGTACCTGTGTCATTTACTTTCTTGGCACAGGTACACCAAAAATGTTTTCATTGTCTGGGATGAAAATGAGGATTTACTGAATAGTTTAATTAAAAAAATTAAACTCCAGTACATGTAATTTATCTATTACCATGTCTTGCAGTCAGCACAGGATTTCTTTTCTGGATGTTGAGGTCTATATGGAACCAGATGAAAGCCTGGCAAGTAGAATATAACATAAACACACAGCCACAGTGCTATGTGCTAACAGCTCTCACCCCTTGTTAATTCCATTTAGAGTTGAGCGGACCCCTGGATGTTCGGGTTCGGCCGAAATTTGTGGAAACGTTCAGGTTCGGTACCGAACGTTACCCGAACTTGACCCCGGACCCCAAACCCCATTGAAATCAATGGGGACCCGAACTTTTCGGCACAAAAATGGCTGTAAAAAAGTTCTGGAAAGTGCTAGAGGGCTGCAAAAGGAAGAAAAATGGGAGATGTTATTAAAGCAGTAGTAATCTCTACCTAGTCCAGTATCAGATCGTTCTGTAATCAGATTGTTCTGTAATGCAGGATGAGAGATCATTCTGTAATCAGATTGTTCTGTAATGCAGGAAGAGATGTTATTAGATCTGCAATCTGTCCCTCAAAGCAGTAGTAGTAATCTCCACCTAGTTATTAGATCTGCAATCTGTCCCTCAAAGCAGTAGTAGTAATCTCCACCTAGTTATTAGATCTGCAATCTGTCCCTCACAATCTGTCCCTCACAGCGCCGGCAGCATCCTCTCCCTACACTAACCTGAGAGCATGTGACATGCAGCACTGTGACTCCAGTCTCATATAGAGGCTGGGTCACATGATGCACTGGCCAATCACAGCCATGCCATTAGTAGGCATGGCTGTGATGGCTTCTAGGGAAAACCAGTGAAGCGCTTGTTGATTGGCTGCCCTGTAGCTATTCAATATGCGTGATAAAATACCAGAACCCAGAACCCGAACCCGGACTTTTTCTCAAACGTTCGGGTTCGGGACACGGACACCCGAAAGTTCGGTACGGACCCGAACTTTACAGTTCGGGTTCGCTCAAATCCATTCACTATAGTCAATACAGGAAGCTGGGGAACTAAAGAAACATTTATTGGCAATCAATCATAAACATTCAGTAAGTGCTGAGGATTGGCAATCAATCACAAAAATCTTTTTCTTGATGAAATTTTTTTTTTATGTTAAATTGAAATGCGTTGGAATTTCTGACTAAGCCCTACCCTGTGAAGAAATCCTGTCATGGAGGCACCATGATCTAATTCCAGCTAGACACATATGGGTTTTGCTTATATACTTTGTTATGTACAACCGTTGCTTAAAGCAGAGATCCACTAATTCCACACATTTGGCACCTTTTAGGGGGGACGGATACTTCGGCCCCCTCCTCCTTCCTCCTCCACCGGACCAATTGGAAAGTGCAGCGTGCCTTGCACATGCGCAGTAGGGAACCGGCTGTAAGGCTGAAAGTCTTCACTGCTGAGTTCCCTTACCAGGAATGGAGGCGGCTGCACCTGACAGCCGATCCGAAGATCCGCTGGGGTGCCGACATCGTGGGCTCCCTGGACAGGTAAGTGACCATATATTAAAAGTCGGGGGGGCTGGACCTCCCCTTTAATGTGATTTTATGTAACTCAGTTTTATAGTTGCATATAATGAAAACAGGTTTTTATTTTTTTAAAATTGTCTCTTACATCTAAAGTTTATGAGTTCATGCCACTAAAAGTCCCTTAGAAGGTTTTTATTGTTTGCAATTGTAATAATTATTACAAATATTAATTTGTAATAATAGGGATTCTGGTAATATGGAGCCAATAGCAAGCACAAGTTTTGCATTATTTGATCCCTGAACTCTGTATGTAGCAAACTCTAGAAGCCTGCGAGCTGGAAGGTAGCACTCTCCTGAACTTTGCATACTTGGTGTAGTATACTCCTGAACCCTGAATTCTGTATGTAGCACATTCCTCAACTCTGCACTGTGTATATAGCACACTCCTGAACTCTGTACTCAGTATGCAGCACACTCTTGAACCCTGCACTTTATGTAGTACATCCCTGAACTCTGCACTCCATATGTAGTACAATCCTGAGCCCTGCATTCTGTATGTAGTGCACTCCTGAACCTTGCACTCCGTATGTAGCACACTCCTGAACTCTCCACTCTGTATGTAGCACACTCCTGAACCCTGCACTCTGTATGCAGTGCACTCCTGAACCCTGCACTGTTTATGTAGTGCACGCCTGAACTCTGCACTCCGTATGCAGTGCACTCCTGAATCCTGCACTCTGTATGCAGCACACTCTTGAACCATGCACTATGTATGTAGCACACTCCTAAACCCTGCAGTCTGTATGTAGCACATTCCTGAACTCTGTACTCTGTATGCAGTGTGCTCCTGAACCCTTCACTGTGTATGAAGCGCACTTCTGAAGCCTGCACACTGTATGCAGCACACTCCTGAACTCTGCACTCTGTATGCAGCACACTCCTGAACCCTGCATGGTATATGTGGCACACTATTGAACCCTGCACTCTGTATGCAACTCACTCCTAAACCCAGCACTCTGTATTTAGCACACTCTTAAACTCTACATTCTGTATGAAGCCCACTTCTGAACACTGCACCCTGTGCGTAACACACTCCTGGTATTCAGCAATGCCCCATTAATACCCTTCCAATGGGTCACCTGCGGAGGGGGGTGTTGATGGTGGGTGGTGCTGTGGAGGCATGGTTGAGTTCTGCACCTCTTCTCTGAGAAAAAAGCCCTGCTCTGTAGAAAGAGTGAATTCTCTCAGTAACTTTGACAGCTGTCAGAACAGCTGCAGCAGCCCTTCCTAGTCCTCTCCTGTACTGCACACACAGTGCATAAGACAGAGGTGGGCTGCTGCAGCTGTTTTAAAGACCAAAGCAGTGTGAGGAGAAGGTGTGCAGTCTGGGACTCAGTATGCCCCTACCTGTAGCTCCTGCAATGCAAGCACAGCCAGGGCCACTGATAGGGTGACAGGAAATACACACTGAGTCAGTAGGTGGGTCAGACAGGGAATATCTGTGGGCAGTTCAGTTTACACTTCATGCACTGCCTAACCCTCTGCACAGCATTAATCTTTATGAAGTATCAACCGAAAACAGCAGTGCTCCTCCTGGGATGTGCACTGTTCTCAGTGCACACAGGCAGTACCAGCAGCCATTCCCCTCCCTATACACTGACAGTGGATCTGGGATCACACAGGCGCACTGATAATTCCAGGCGAGTAACAGCTGCAATCTGAATGGCTGCTCCAGATAATGCTGATACTTCTCCTTCCACTACTGCCATGTGCTCCAATCAGGGCAGGACTCTGTGCTTAAAGGAGCCCAGTCATGTGTACAGAACAATCAGCTCCCTATACATACAGGGAAGAAAACTTCCACCCAAGTCTGTTCCCTGTACAGTGCGTTACTACTAACCTCTGCTTTACATACTCCTGACCTCTGTACAGTGTGTTACATGTCACAGACACGTGCTCGTGTTCATTGTCATTATCTAGTTCATTGTCTGCTAAATTATATTAGTTTTCATTTTTTCAGTTTGGAAAGCAGACCCATTGACTTTTCTTTACTGCACCCCAGATAGGTGAGATACAGCCCTGTATGTGCATAATTTGAGGTTAGTCACTTTACTGGGTATATGTAAGGGTTTTCAAACACTTTAAATGTTGGTGCTGTGGTGTTCTGTATTTGTTTTGCAGAAATGTGATCACTTACAAGACCTACAGTCTTGTTTTTTGGGGAGCTTCTTCACTACAAGTGTGACTCTTAAAGTAGAACTATAAGCAAAACATTATTTTTTTTTCATTTCGGATAAACTAAGGGAGGGTTATTAACCCTTTGTCAGATTTTTTTTTTTTTTTTTTGCCATCTGTGTCCAATTGTGGGGATTTCCCTTCACTTCCTGTCCCATAACCAAAACAGGAAGTGAGAGAAAATCCCTGCAAACTAAGGGAATTATTTGAGGACCCCAAGGTCACCAAAACTAGTGTCCCCATTGGAATATTTCCCCTCTTTTACTTTTCAGGGGACAACCCACAACTTGGAATTTTATTTTACTTTCACTTTCAATGATAATGGCAAACAGGAAGGGGAGGGTGAATCTCTCTAATGGGGGCACAGACTGCAATAATAACTGACAGGTGTTCTAATCCCACTGAACTCTATCCAAAACTATAAAAAAAATGTTTTACCTTTAGTTATACTTTAACCGCTTACTGGGCACTTGGGGGGGGGGGGGGGGGGG
>BLSH010286986.1:303289-336876 GCA_018402905.1 Glandirana rugosa | reverse complement strand
TTTTGCGGTATTTAGTTAAGGGTATCAAACATCTGCGCTATTGAAAACGCGTTTGGTTAGTTATATGTGGCTAACGTTAAAAAAAAAGTGGTTTTTATACATATTCTTATATATAACCGGTTTTGACTTATTAAAAAAAAAAAAAAAAAAAACCTATAAATAATATCGTTTTTCATTTTTTATAACAAGAAAAAAGTTTTAGTATCGAGAAACAAACAAATACCGCCGCTAGTCTTTACTGCGTCTCCACTAGTTTATGGTGGTTTTCTTTTGAGATAAACACCCTTTTTTTACTATGTTTAAATCAAACCCATGTTGCAGCGTGCTGGCGTTAACCCCCCCCCCCCCCCCTCCCTCCTGCCCAGACCAATTTTTTTCGGCTTTCAGCGCTGTCGCATTTTGAATGACAATTGAGCGGTCGTGCGACGTTGTACCCAAACTAAATTTGTATCATTTTTTTCCCACAAATAGAGTTTTCTTTTGGTGGTATTTGATCACCTCTGCGTCATTTCTGATCGCCGCCATAAACAAACAAAGAGCTATGATTTTGAAAAAAGAACAATATTTTTTACTTTTTGCTATAATAAATATCCAAAAAAAAAAAAAAAAAAAATTATTCAGTTTTGGCCAATATATATTCTTATACATATTTTTGGTGAAAAAAAAATTGCAATCGGTGTATATTGATTGGTTTGCGCAAAAGTTATCGCGTCTACAAACTATGGGAATTGATTTATGGCGTTTTTATTATTTATTTATTTTTTACTAGTAATGGCGGCGATCTGCGATTTTTATCGGGACTGCGATATTGGGGCAGACATGTCGGACATTTTTGACACTTTTTTGGGACCAATGACATTTATACAGGGATCAGAAATGTAAATATCCACTGATTACTGTATAAATGTCATTGGCAGTGAAGGGATTAACCTGCAGGGGGCAGTGAAGGGGTTAACAGTGTTCCCTGGGTGTGTTCTAACTGTGGGGGGATGGGGCTGGTTGGGACATAACAGATCTAACTGATCCCAGTGACAGGGATCAGTAGATCTGTTATGTCCCCTTCAACAGAATGGAGAACCGCCGTGTTTACATCGGCGGTTCCCCGTTCTGCAGGTTTGACAGGGGATCGCGGTTCTCAGGCGGACATCGAGTCTGCCCGACCCGCGGGCACAGCCACGCAGCATGCGGCGGGAGCACGCGCGCACCGCCGCTGCCTGTGAGTGCACACCAGGAGCGCGCACATGGCCAGGACGTCCAGGGACGTCCACCCGGCAATTCAGATCCGTGCTGGAGCCGTACTTCTGCAATAGCGTGGATCTGAATGAGTTAAAGTGTAAGTAAAGCTTGATAAGTAACTTTTACCTATCATAAGCCTTACCTATAGGTAGTGCAAATATCTCCTAAATCAGCACCATTTAGGAGATACAGTATCTCACAAAAGTGAGTACACCCCTCACATTTTTGTAAATATTTTATTAAATCTTTTCATGTGACAACACTGGCTTTCTTGTGCATCATCTTTAGAAGAGGCTACCTTCTGGGATGACAGCCATGCAGACCAATTTGATGCAGTGTGCGTCTATTTCCCAAAAACAAACTCTGGATATGACGCTGAGCACGTGTGCTCAACTGCTTTTGGTCGATCATGGTGAGGAATGGTTCTGAGTGGAACCTGTGCTGTTAAACCACTGTATTGTCTTGGCCACCATGCTGCAGCTCAATTTTAGGGTCTTGGCAATCTTCGTATAGCCTAGGCCATCTTTATGCAGAGCAACAATTAATTTTTTTCAGATCCTCAGAGAGTTCTTTGTCATGAGGTGCCATGTTGAACTTACAGTGACCAGTAAGAGAGAGTGAGAGCAATAACACCAAATTTAACACACCTGCTCCCCATTCACACCTGAGACCTTGTAACACTAACGAGTCACATGACAACGGGGAGGTAAAATGGCTATTTGGGCCCAATTTGGACATTTTCACATAGGGGTGTATTCACTTTTGTTGCCAGCGGTTTAGACATTAATGGCTGTGTGTTGAGTTATTTTGAGGGGACAGCAAATTTACACTGTTATACAAGCTGTACACTCACTACTTTACATTGTAGCAAAGTGTCATTTCTTCAGTGTTGTCACATGAAAAGATATAAGAAAATATTTACAAAAATGTGAGGGTGTACTCAATTTTGTGAGATACTGTATCTACTATATCTGCAGCAGATGATGTCATCGGCGCATGCGCTCTGAAGGAATCCTGTGCTGTAAACGGTTGCTCCCCCATGCATGCGTGGGAGTGCCATTATCGCAGCTCAGGCCAGTCACAGAGCCGGAGGCCGCAAACACAGAAGCAAAATGGGTGAAGATGGGAGCCCCTGCAGAGCTGACATCTCTGCGATGGAAGAGCTTCTTTTTAAGGTGGGTTTCACATAATGTGCTAGTATGCGATGCATACATTATGTACATTATGACATTACCTTGCAGGGTAAGAAGAAAAATAAAAAGTCCAGCAGTTTACAACCACGTTAAGTGGTAGCCATTGTTAAATTGGTGTTTCCCTTTATATACAGTGGGTACAGAAAGTACTCAGACCCCCTTAAATTTTTCACTGTTATATTGCAGCCATTTGCTAAAATCATTTAAGTTCATTTATTTAATTAATTAACATTATTTTCATTAATGTAAACACAGCACCCCATATTGACAGAAAAACACAGAACTGTTGACATTTTTGCAGATTTATTAAAAAAGAAAAACTGAAATATCACATGGTCCTAAGTATTCAGACCCTTTGCTCAGTATTTAATATATTTAACTCAGGTGCTGTCCATTTCTTCTGATCATCCTTCAGATGGTTCTACACCTTCATTTGAGTCCAGTTGTGTTTGATTACACTGATTGGACTTGATTAGGAAAGCCACACACCTGTCTATATAAGACCTTACAGCTCACAGTGCATGTCAGAGCAAATGAGAATCATGAGGTCAAAGGAACTGCCTGAAGAACTCAAAGACAGAATTGTGGCAAGGCACAGATCTGGCCAAGGTTACAAAAAATTTTCTGCTGCACTTAAGGTTCCTAAGAGCACAGAGGCCTCCATAATCCTTAAATGGAAGATGTTTGGGGCGACCAGAACCCTTCCTAGAGCTGGCCGTCCGGCCAAATTGAGCTATCGGGGGAGAAGAGCCTTGGTGAGAGAGGTAAAGAAGAACCCAAAGATCACTGCGGCTGAGCTCCAGAGATGCATTCGGGAGATGGGTGAAAGTTATAGAAAGTCAACCATCACTGCAACCCTCCACCAGTCGGGGCATTATGGCAAAGTGGCCCGACGGAAGCCTCTCCTCAGTGCAAGACACATGAAAGCCCGCATGGAGTTTGCTAAAAAACATCTGAAGGACTCCAAGGTGGTGAGAAATAAGATTCTCTGGTCTGATGAGACCAAGATAGAACTTTTTGGCCTCAGTTCTAAGCGGTATGTGTGGAGAAAACCAGGCACTGCTCATCACCTGTCCAATACAGTCCCAGCAGTGAAGCATGGTGGTGGCAGCATCATGCTGTGGGGGTGTTTTTCAGCTGCAGGGACAGGAAGACTGGTTGCAATCGAGGGAAAGATGAATGCGGCCAAGTACAGGGATATCCTGGACTAAAACCTTCTCCAGAGTGCTCAGGACCTCAGACTGGGCTGAAGGTTTACCTTCCAACAAGACAATGACCCTAAGCACACAGCTAAAATAACGAAGGAGTGGCTTCACAACAACTCTGTGACTGTTCTTGAATGGCCCAGCCAGAGCCCTGACTTAAACCCAATTGAGCATCTCTGGAGAGACCTAAAAATGGCTGTCCACCAACGTTTACCATCCAACCTGACAGGACTGGAGAGGATCTGCAAGCAGGAATGGCAGAGGATCCCCAAATCCAGGTGTGAAAAACTTGTTGCATCTTTCCCAAAAAGACTCATGGCTGTATTAGATCAAAAGGGTGCTTCTACTAAATACTGAGCAAAGGCTCTGAATACTTAGGACCATGTGATATTTCAGTTTTTCTTTTTTAATAAATTTGCAAAAATGTCAACAATTCTGTTTTTCTGTCAAAAATGAACTTAAATAATTTTAGCAAATGGCTGCAATATAACAAAGAGTGAAAAATGTAAGGGGGTCTGAATACTTTCCGTACCCACTGTATACTGTATATATACCATGTGATTCTAATATGAATCCATAGTTGATACACCATTAGCACTGGATTTTATATCCCTGGATCTTGGCGCTGATTGCGTGGACACTGATAGCTCGGCACCCATGGAGGTAGGTATAACAGGGACTGGGGGGTTGTTGGGGAGGATGTATGGTGTTCATTTTTTCTGAAAAGGTGAACTAACGCTTTACTGATTGGCCCAGAACAGACATAAAGTTCTGACATTCTTTTCACTTGGTTCAGATTTATTTCAGGTCAAGGTTTACGGGATCAACATGACTGCCGGGTAACTAACTGAAGGCAATCAACTGCCATATTTCGCCAAACAGAGATTTTCTTTGGAATGAATCCGCTGTATGGTAGTCATAAAGACGTTTGTTTTTAATTAGTCACTGGAATGATAGTCTATTCCTAGTCATTTACTTCAGCTGATTTGCAGTCTGTACAATATATAACATATATCTAATGTCATATGTTTTACAGTGACAAAAATTCACATTTTAAACTGACATGGTCAGCCAGCATGATTTAATTTCCCGAAGACTTCATGTTTTATTTCAAAGTCTGAGTGATTGAATCCTGGGCTCCTGTATTTTAAACTGACATGGAATGAAAAAGCATCTGCCAACCCAGAATGGTGCGCTGTGACAACTAGCATCCGCCATGGCTTTGATTAAGCTGCAGCTAAAATGTTTCAACAAGTTCACCAAGCTGGAGAGGATGGGCGATTGGCACTTTTGGGAGATCTATTATTTAAGGGGAGAAAGTTGCCTGGAGCATATTTTGCTCTGCAAAACTTTGGAAACAGCAACACATATTTACAAGTTTTTAAAAATGTCATTGTTTTGAATGGCTGCATCAGCGTAACAATGACTCTTGTTAGGTTAAATGTGTATTTTGCATGGTTCTGGTATAGACTTTATTCACATTCGGTTGAAATCTTTGAAAGCGCATACTGTGTTATTACAAAACAGTTATAAAATATCCTATTAAAAATAACACTAAATCATTTTTCAAGGGAAATTAAAGTGTACATTCTTATTTAATACTGTAATGTTTACCTGAAAGCAACGTGTGATTTCATTGTCACATTTTTGCTTGTTTGTTGTTCAATATCTTATTAACTAAAAGTTGTTGTTAAGACTCTGTCTGTTGGTCATTTGTATATTAAAGTGTATCCCTTCTTAAAGGAATTTTATTGCAGTTTTGTACAAATTTTCCGTTTATATGTTCAGGGCTTAAAAAGTAAAGGATAAATGATCTTTCACATAAAGGTTCACGTAAAGTTCCATTGCTGCATCCACCTAGGTGAGTACGATTTTTTTTCAATGAAACCAATACTTCTATTTTAAATAATTTAAGAAAAAAATGTCTGCAATATAACTTAATAGATAAATGTAGAAAATATATAAAAATACACATTACTAGAAATTTACTCTACTACTAAAGAGTACAGTTACACTATACAGCCAAAAGTATGCAGACACCCCGCATAAAAAAGAAAAAAATTCTTTCCCATCCGCAGGGACACAGGAAGCCCTAAACCTTATAATAATAATAAACCTTAAGGTTATACTGCCTCCTACAGGAGGACTGGACACTGGCAAACAAAAAAGAATTGCAGGCCAGTCTAGGATAACCCCACCCACTACCATCATGCCTGAATTCTTTGGCTAATTTCCTGGAAGGCGGGGATCTCTTCTTCAACTCTGCTGTTTAAAAGACTAACCTATGATTTTTTTTTTTTAGCAATTTTCTTTTTCTCAATCAAGACACTTCTCTACGCCACTGCTGGAGGTTTCCCGTCTCCTTTGCAGATATCCAGTGCTGTTGTCCTCAGCCTGGATTTTGGACTATACTGCATCCGGACCTGCTGGACTGGATATTGCAAGGTGGATCTGGAGGTAACCTTCAGGTACTAGGTTTACCTTGGGGGGGGGGGGGGGGGGGTGTAGAGCACTTTCCAGTTCTAAAGCCACTGACACCATGTTGCTGCTCTTGTTGCAGAAAGCCATGAGACATTCTTCGTTCTGTTCCTGCTGCTGGCCCACCATGACTTTGATCACCTCTGGCTATTCAAGCATCTGGTCACAGAGCTAGGGACATGCAGTGAGGTCAGTGGCTGGTGAGGTACTGGCTAGTATCAGAGCCAAATACACACAGGTTACATATGCCGCGGACGTCAGGGCGACAGCAATAATTCTAGCACTAGACCTCCTCTCTAACTCTAAACAGGTAACCTCTAAAAATGTTAAATCGTTGTCTATGGAGATTCTTAAGTACTGAAGTTTGGTGCCATTCCACAAGTGTGTGCAATTTTAAAGTGTGACATGTTAGGTCTATTTACTCGGTGTAACATCATCTTTCACATTATGCAAAAAAATCGGCCTAACTTTCGTGTTTTTTTTTTTTTATTGATGAAACCGTTTCTTTCCAAAGACACACATTTTAAAAATTGTTGCGCAAATACTGTGTAACATAAAAAGTTGCAATAACCGCCTTTTTATTCCCTAGGGTGTCTGCTAAAACAATATATATAATGTTTGGGGTTTCTGAGTAATTTTCTAGCAAAAAAAATGATGATTTTTACATGTAAGAGAGAAGTGTCAGAATTGGCCTGGGTGGCAAGGGGTTAATTGCCATAAGTAAGTAATATACAAATACTTATGATATATTATTTTTAAGGTAATTTACTATATTTTCAAAAACTGTACTCAAACAGGTGGCTTATTGGACAAACTACTGAAGTTTGAAGTTATAACTTCAAACCAGTAATTTCACAGTAAATAGATAAATAACAAATTATAACACAGTGGTGTAGTGGTTAGCACTTTCGCCTAGCAGCAAAAGGGTTGCTGGTTCAGATCCCAACCACAACACTACCTGCCTGGAGTCTGCATGTTATCCTGTACCTGCGTGGGTTTCCTCTGGGTGCTCCGGTTTCCTCCCACACTCCAAAGACATGCTGGTAGGTTAATTGGATCCTGTCTAAATTGGCACTAGTATTTGTATGAATGTAAGTTAGGGACCTTAGATTGTAAGCTTCCCGAGGGCAGGGACTGATGTGAATGTACAATGTATATGTAAAGCGCTGCGTAAATTAACTGCACTATATAAGTACCTGAAATAAATAAATTATCTTATAGCATAATAATATATGGTTTAGCTTGTACCTTTTCAGCAGCAGATTCTCACTCTCCCTCCCAGCCGACACTGCAGTCAGAGGCCAGCCTCCACTGCAGCATTTTCATTGGACAGCTTGAGCCAATGGTGTTTTACTATTGATCCAAGGCTCCAAACTATCCATTGAGCTCAGTGCACGTCCCTGTGCAGAGCCTCACCTGCTACCAGTTGTCCAGGTTTCATGAGTACTTGAGGCCTTGGCTCTACCTCTTAGCCTGAACATTGCCTAACTATGCTGTAGCTGCATCAAAGTACAGAAATCAATCATTTCAAGTGAAAAATTGCAGTAATAGTGTAGGAGATATATATATTGCCAATTTAGGCCGCAAAAAGTTCTATGGTAAGAGTTCATAAAGGTTCGCAAGGTGACATGGAGAATCCTTTAGGTGTAGGGTTGTAGCCTCTATGGATCACCAAAAAGGGTATGAAACACCACCACCAGAAAAAATGAAGGCTTACCAAATTGCCAACAGAAATAAGCCTTGGATAGAACAACCATAGGGACCTCTCCAAGAGTAGATGGACATGACTCTATTCCCATATAGGTGCTACAAAGTAGGTAGGCAAGCTCCTGGTATAACCTTTTATGGAATGACCCAAAGCAGTGATCTCCACTGTCTTTTCTCTCTGGGTATTCTCACACGGAATCCAAAAAGAGTAGAGAAAACCTCACATAGTGTGAATCTGTTTAACATTGGTTTATTAAAAAAAGAATATATTGCACTTACATCCAATCTGCAAACAACAAGCTCGTCTGGATATCTGTTAAATTTCCATCAAATACAGCACAATAGCATGGGGTCAGCAGTCACCCAAAAGTGCTTATAGGAGTGGAAAATTAGAGCGCTCTTTCCCCAAACGCTTAAAGAATTTTCTTGCTGTGGGAGTGGTAGGATCTTCCCATTTCAGGGTCTCCTTGACAGCTTTAATTAGTGGTGAGACTAGGGCAAAGTCAAAGCCCCCTAGGAACTCATCTCCCTCCACCTCACTGTCTGAAGACCTGGGAGATGCATCATATGGCTGGGACAGACCCAGATCTTCTTGGGCCCCATCAGCCAAAGAGCCTGATATAGTGGTGGACGGGGTCTGCGTGCGGGTTGTACCCCACTCCTTCAGGGACTGCTGCACCACACGCTTCACTAGAGAGCGTGCGGGTTGTACCCCACTCCTTCAGGGACTGCTGCACCACACGCTTCACTAGAGACTGCATTTGTTGCTTTTCAGTCTCTTTTTTCGACTGCCCAGGCATAGCATGGTTTGCATAAAGACTTGCCGTCCGGGACTTGTGTCCCACATCCCCTGCAGGCTCTGCAATCAGAGCGGCTGTCATGGCAGTGGGTGCAGTGTTTGGAGGAGGAATGAGCACATCTCCTCTGTTGATGGGTCCTAGACGGGGAGTCACGTCTGGACCTGGATGAAGTTTGCTGACATTGCAGCCTGGAAAGGTCTCTGTCGTTCCGTGCCCCGATCTGGTGATCCGACCTGGAAAGGCTGAATAAAAGGAAAAAAGTGGGAGAGAGAACAGAGGCATGTCTTTAGGACACATGTCCATCCACGAGCGTTCCCGGCCCCTCCCCATCACCCGCACATACTTGTGTGTGAGGGCTGGCCACAAGGAGGCGGTGACCTATCCATGGCACCCTGGAGGAAGACCAGGCAATGATCCTACAGCCTGCACAGCCACACAGTCCTAGGACAAGGAGCAAAAGGAGACATGGTAACAAGAGTAAAGAACGGTACTTCCCCTTTAAGAGCAGCCATCCCCTGTGAACCACAGTCCTGGACTGGTGCTTACCAAATGCCGAACGTCCAGGGCTTGGGGAAGCTGCTGCACACTACCCGCAGGAAATCCCACAGAGACAGGGGCTGACAGCCTTTTTTACCCCCCCGCATTGGTAACATCACTGCCATGCCCCTCTCGTGCCTGCACCGTAGAGACCGACCGTCAGGAGCCTGTGCGGCTGCCAGGTCCTCCGCGAAGCTGTGTATGCGCGATCCAAGCCTCGGTTTCACCCGCACCTTCATGCATGAGCAGAGGCTTATCACGACCATGACCCGAAAGAGATGCGGCATCCTGAAAAGCAGAAGCACTCCAGGCACCACGAGAGGCCGAAACTAAAGCCAGGGAAGAAAAAAGGTGGAAAGGTGGACACCATAACACAGACAAAACATAAACCGCTGCCATGGAGGGAATTTTGCTGAAGACTCCAAACCTTGCCAGCCGGCTGCACCATGCTGGACGTCCCCTCCTGGGCATACGCAGGCTGCCTCCCACCACTGGGACATTCGTGCCTGAAGCCACGCGCCCGCCCATGGCTGGGCCCTGGGCTTTCACATCATTTGATTGGTATGCCCCATTCCGGCCCGCTCAGGGCTTATTCATCTGGACTGGACGTCATGTGAAAAACGGAAGTGCATACGCTGTAGGTCCAATGAGGAGGGCAAAAAAGGAACGCAGTCTCTGGCTGTGAGCTCAAACTTATGGGAATGGGGCCTATAGCGTTGGAGAGGAGGTGGGGTTAACCCACACATAGGCTGCCATAGAGTCTGTCAGGAAAATACATTAAAAATGCAATATATTATTTAGGCAAAAGCATACCACATTTATAAGCACACTTGTGTGAAAGAGGCCTTGCATACTGTATATCTAAAAAAACTGTTAAAGCGGTTATCTACCCTGTGAAAAAAAAAACCCTGCAAGACCATAGCATAATGAGCTAGTATGCACTGCATACTAGCTCATTATGAATTACTTACCTTGAAATGAAGATCCGACAGGGCTGCTTGGTCCCCTCTGAGGGAGCGGACATCTTTCCTTGGATCTTGCTTCCGGGGTACGTGGCTCCAGCGCTGTGACTGGCCGGAGCCGCGAGACATCACTCCCGCACATGCACGTGGGAGCCCGTCTTTCTGGCAAGGTCCGGCGCTATGCGCCGGGCCTTTGCCGGGACATCACGGCGCATTCGCTAGGACATAGATGGCACATGCGCAGTGATGCCGCAGCTGCTTGGAGGGGGAATATTTCCTAAACCGCACAAATTTAGGAGATATTCATTTTACCTACATGTAAGCCTCATTATAGGCTTACCTGTAGGTAAAAATGCCTCTAAAAGGTAGACAACCGCTTTAAACATGATACCTTTCATTTAAAGCTTTGCTCTCCTGTGTGTTTCTCTTCCTTTTGAGCCTACAAACAAAAAAAATATATATCATTTTGTATTCATTCCCAATAAAACAACTTTTTTTTTGAACCATGCTTATATTCACTAGCATACTCTTTACTTCCTAACTGTTTCATTTCAAGTATGGCTTTGGCAACATTGGCAAGTGTGCTTTAAAAGCTGTAAGGAGGCCAAGAAACCCTGAGGGAATAGGCTGCCATAGTCGCTGGTTATAGTCAGATGGAAACCTAAAGCTTTCACTTATTTTATTTAGCTTTTTTATTTTTTTTTCAATATCCACCATCTGTTTATTTCTGCGATACATACACCAGTGCCCTTTTATTTACTAGATTCAATCATTCCACCGAAAATCTGTTACCTCTTGTGTGTTTGATATAAATTGCTTTATTTTTCTCCTGTTTTTGATTTCATGTTTAAAGGGCCATTAAACACTGAACAGAAAAAAAGCTATTTTATGGAACAACTGCTAATAATGTTCCCAATAAATGACATAATGTTGCTATGCCTGACCAGATAAACACATTTAAAGTAAACCTGTCCCAGACCTGGGCAATCCAAGCTAAGCATATGATGAAGAAGTGAATAAACACAGGTCACATTAAAGTGGAACTCTGTAGTGATATAAAAGAAATAAATTAGCGCAGCTCTATATTACCATATTTATTGGCGTATAACACGCACTTTTTCCTCCTGAAAATAGAGGGCGAATCATGGGTGCATGTTATATGCTGATATTTTACCTGGCTGCCTCGGAGGGGAGAGGGGGTGGCGAACTTGCCGGATTACACAGAGCTGTAGGTATTTGCCGAACTCTTCCGCCACAGGCACGTGGAAGTAGGCATCTTTTAGATGTATCGAGACTAGCCAGTCGCCCAGCTGCAGGACTTGCTGAATTGTGGACAGGGTCTCCTTTTTGAATCTCTCGTACTTTATAAACTTGTTCAAGTAGGTCAAATCCATCACGGGGCGTCATGAGCCATTTTTCTTTAATACCAGGAAGAGAAGGGAGTATACCCCCTGGAATTCTTCGCATTTAGGGATGGGCACCACAGCTCCCTGCGCCATCAGCGAGTCCACATAGGACAGCAGCACCTGCTTCTTTGCTCCTGACTGCGATAGCTGAAAATAGAGGGCAAATCATGGGTGCATGTTATACGCTGATATTTTACCTGGCTGCCTCGGAGGGGCCGGATTACACAGAGCCGTGTTTACTTGGCGCTCACAGTCACACACAGTCCCGCCTCCTGGACGGCTCCTAGGATAGACGTCACATGTCCCGGAATTGGACTGGTGTTCTGTCTATCAAAGGAGCCGGTCCAGGAGGCAGGACTATGTGTGACTTAAAGCGCCGAGTAAACAGGAGATCCCTCTGTGTAATCCAGCATTGGTGAGGCTGCAGATGGGCATTGATCAGGCTGCATTGTCACATGACGTCACAGGAGGAGGACAATGAGTCCCAGTGATGGACGCGCTGGGATAGACGGCAACAAGGCTTGCACTGCACCACGCACTGGGAATCGGGACTCGACACCTACAGCGTCCAGCATCCCGGCAGGGGGCACTCCGAGGCCACTAACCATAACGGCCCTGCACAACAGCAACAGCCCAGCCCATGTGCAAAGGATCAAGAGCCATCACAAGCCGTAAGGCCAGATGCCAAAAACACAGGAGTGGACATGAGTGGCGCTGTACTGGATAACTATGCAGGAATCCAACAGTGATCGCGGACAACAGAAGGGGTGAGTCTCATTTATCTCTTGCCTTATGCAATAGGTGACAAACCCCACACAAGGGGTACTCCGCACACTGCAGGTCCATCATATTCCTCAAACACCTCTGTTGAGATACTGGTCCCTTACTGAAGCGGAATACCCCAGTCTTCCAAATTTGCTTTAAGTGAATCCCCAGTATAGGCTTCAACCTTCGAACTAGGAAGGATGCCATTCTCCTTTGTGGAGATGTCCAGCCTTAGGGGTTTACACACTTAGCCACTTAGACTTCTGGGGGCACATACCTGCTGTCATCACCACAGCTGGACCCCATCAGCAGGGCGGCTGTGTCTATACAAGACAATACTTAACAGGACTGTAACCACATTACCTTGATGGTATCTACATGTGCACCAGCTACTCTAGAGCTTGTCCTGCTGACCTGACCTTAAACTCCCCATCAACACTATCTTCCATATATGGTTCCTCTCCATCCTCACCAACAACAACGAGGTAATTCCTCTACATCTTACCCTCACAGCCGTACAAACAGCCTTCCCCAGCGTTCCTTGAATCAGGGAATCAGGCTGTATTAATGGGCAATGGCGAGGCTGCAGGTGGACACTGATCAGGCTGCATTAATGAGCATTGGTGAGGCTGCAGATTGGCACTGACCCTTATTTTGCTTCAAAGTTCTTTATTTAAAATGTAAGTTTTTTCCTGAAACTCCCCTCTTAAAATTAAGGTACGTGTTATACGCCTGTGCGTGTTATACGCTGATAAATATGGTAATTAATAAATCATTAAAGATGTTTGTTTTTAAAATGCCAGCAGTGTAGGCACATGAATTTGACCTGGTATCAGTTTCCTAAATCCACTATACAGCAGAGTAGACATGTGCAATTAGTTTCGTTCCAAATTAGTTTTTCGTCAAAAGTCAGAATTTTCGTTAATTCGGAAACATCCGAATAGCAAAAAAAGTTTCCCAAATTTTTCCGAAAACAAAGTTTTGAAACAGACGAATATCGGAAGAAATCCAAAGATCCAAAATACAAAAAAACTAAAATCTGAAATTCGAAAATCCGAAAATTCAAATTAACGAAAATCCGAAAATAAGAATGAAAATCCGAAAATTCATAAGAACGAAAATTCAAAAGTATGAAAATCCGAAAATTCATAAGAGCGAAAATCCAAAAATTCTAAAGAAAGAAAATCTGAAAATAAGAACGAAAATCTGAAAATTCAAAAGAACAAAAATCCGAAAATAAGAATGAAAATTTGAAAATGTGAAAATCCTAAAAAACAAAAAACATTTGGATAATTTATATTATCATTAAATTATTGAGTTTATTATTTTTATGAACCATAACTATTATTATAAATTTTTTAATTGATATTATTATTTATTATTATTAATAATAATAATAAAAACTACAATAATGGCTGTTAGTGAACGTAATGAATTATTAACCATTATTATAGTTTTTTTATCATTATTATTTATTAACAATAATAATAATAAAAACTATAATAATAGTTATAAACTATTAAATGAGTTGTGAACATAACAAATAAGAATTTATCCGAATTTACGAATTTTCAAAATAACGAATACCACATCTATACGAATGGAACAAACCAAATTTTAATGTGTCCGAATTCACGCATTAACAAACGTAATGAATACTGCATCTATACGAATGGAACAAACCGAATTTGAATGTTTCCGAATTTACGAATTTATTCAAAATAACACATTTCGATCATAACGAATAATCTGAAAAACGGAAGAAAAAAAAATAACAAAAAACGATTTTTTCGGCCATGCACATGTCTACAGCAGAGTTCAGACTGATGGGGAAAAGCAGCACAAGGCCCAGGTAAATGATAGGTAATATGAACCTGAAAGCATTTAGCTCTTCAGAGCCAAATCCCAGCCTCTCTGGCCAGGGAAGAAGCTGATTGGGCAGAGTGCAAAGGTGACATTGGAGGCCTAATAGATCCCTGATGTCTCCCTAAAGAGAATCTGTCATTTGCACTATGCTATTACATAGGGTTTGTCAGCCCCTTTGTGACAGCAATAAAGTTAGGGGAAAAAAATATTTTAACAAAACAAATTTCAAAACCCCCATATTTTTTATCTTTACAAAAGTTATTATTGAAAAAGTACAAAATGTGGTACAAAACAGTTCCTATGATCTGAGTTACATAAGGATCTGGTGAACAAGTGAATGGCATAGACAAAACTGATACAATAATATGTAGTCAAATACAACATAAGGATATAATGGCATATATAATAACTAGAGTTGAGCGAACACCCGGATGTTTGGGTTCGGTGGGTTCGGTACCGAACTTGACCCGAGCTTTACCCCGAACCCCATTGAAGTCAATGGGGACCTGAACTTTTTGGCACAAAAATGACTGTAAAAAAGTCCTGGAAATTGCTAGAGGGCTGCAAAAGGAAGTAAAATGATTTTAGAACAATAAGCTGTCCCTTACAGCAACAGTAGGAACCTGGCCCTATAGGAGTAGGCGATGATTTTAGAACAATAATCTGTCCCTTACAGCAACAGCAGGAACCTGACCCTATAGAACTAGGAGATCATTTTAGAACAATAATCTGTCCCTCTAAGCCGTAGACTCTACCTAGTCCAGTCAGATCGTTCTGTAATGCAGGATGAGATGTTATTAGATCTGCAATCTGTCCCTAAAAGCAGTAGTAGAAGTAATCTCTACCTAGTCCACAATTAGATTGTTCTGTAATGCAGGAGGGGATGTTATTATATCTGCAATCTGTCCCTCACAGCGCCGGCAGCATCCTCTCCCTACACTAGCCAGAGAGCATGTGACATGCAGCACTAAGTGACTCCAGCTTATAAAGAGGCTGGGTCACATGATGCACTGGCCAATCACAGCCATGCCATTAGTAGGCATGGCTGTGATGGCTTCTATGGGCAAACCAGTGAAACGCTTGTTGATTGGCTGCCCTGCAGCTATTCAACATGCATGATCAAATACCCAAACCCCGAACCCAAACCCAAACTTTTTTTCAAATGTCCGGATTCGGGTCCGGGTCACGGGCACCCCAAATGTCGGTACGGACCCGAACTTTATAGTTCCTAAAAAGGAGATGGGATACCCCTTCCAAATTTTAAGTGACTGTTTGAGTTTACTTATCATGGGTGGATAGTTCTTAGAGAATAAAGTATCCACTGAGGAAGTGAGATGAATGCCTAAGTATGGTATTGAGGCCTGGGACCAAAGGAGATTTTCAAAAGTTTAAATTGTTGCATGGAGAAATTTATGGGCGGCCCTATAGATTTGGTAGGGTTCATAGTCAGTAAAACCGCCATAGTTTTTAAAAGCCTGCCCTGTCCCCACATACATGCAGATAGAAACACAAATGTGCATGTCTGATGTAAACAAGTATGAAAATAATGATTGTGACACACATATTATGTGCTGCCATGCACGTCAGACTGAAGGCAATAATTCTAGGGCCAACATTGACTGTTAGGCTTGGTTCAAACTGCTGCGGCGGCAAGGTTGTATGATTTTGCCCTGCGACTTCCTTCCAACTTGGATGCTATTTAGAAGCCTGTACAAGGGTTGAAATTGCATCCAAGTCGGACCAAGCTAGTGCACAAACCTTTTCTAAAGTCAGAGCGACTTGTGTAGCATCAGTTAAGACAGCTTTCATAGGAAAACATAGCATTTGACATGTCTTGCAACTTGGGGTCTCAAGATGGATCCCATGTCGCAGCAGTGTGAACCGAGCCTTCAGCCAAAACTGATGACCTGTAAAGGCTTTTAGCCCAGGTTCACACTGAGTGCGGGAATGAAATGGTGCGAGTTCAGCTTTCATTCCCGCATGTCAGTCCCGATTTCAGTGGCGATTTCACAGGCATCTGTGCGGGTTTCTGCACAGATGCCTATGGAAATCGCAAAAAGTAGTACAAGAACTACTTCTTGAAATCGGTGCAGCGTCGCATGTGCGGTGTCGCACCAATTAGGGCAGTGCCTTTGCCGGCTATTGCCGCCCATTTGGCATGCGATTTGACATGTCAAAATTCATGCCTTGTCAGTGTGAACCAGGGCTTAAAGCTTTATTTATTGACTATTGTTTGTACCAAAGTTTTTTGTCATTTCTTGAGCGCATACAATTAGGAAGCTTGATTTATTTGGTATCTGTTTTCTAGCCCCAACCTCACTTTTTATGTTTTACCATAAGATTGGGTATTATATTATATTTGTGCGCACCGTGAGTGTGAAAATACTAATTTGATAAACAGTAGCGCATGTTGCAGCCCATTGAAATGAATTTAATTTAACTTTATTGCTATCATAAGGGGGCTAAAGAGCCCTCTATCTGGTAGCAATGGACAAGTAACAGGCCGTCTTTATTGACACATCAGGGGACTATTAGACCCCCAATGTCTCAATTACCCTCCACTACAGATTGTGCTTGACTAGCTGTATCCGCAGCTGCAGTAGTCAAGGGATGATAACTGTGAACCCCGGAAGTGACGTGTAGCGCCCTTACCCTAGGATAGGGTGACAGGTAAATCTAGTTATGCTGGGTGGTAGCCAGCCTAGTTGATTTATAGTGTTAGAGATTAAATGGCTTCATTCCAGTTAATGTGCTTTCTCCCTTCTGTCAGTAGGTGGTACTGTTGCCTCTGACATTAGAGTAATGAGCTACAGTATACTCAAGTTATTGTTAAACATACTTTTCTCAGCCAATCAGCTTGGTAGTGATGTTGGGAAAATTTATTTAACTGGAAGAAGTCAGGTGATCTGGGTTAGTTCTTCCCACCCAGCTCCATCTGGATGAATGCATGTGAAACAGCTCCTGACTGCTAGGCCTGAAGCCTGAGACCTATCCAGGAGGCTTCCGGCTGCTAGGCTTGTCTGTGGCCTATTCGGGTGTTCAGGTTATGCTGATGGAAACCTGCCAAAGATATGTAAGCGATTCTGAATGGGATGGAGTTCTGAGGAAGCACCAGAGGGGACTCTTCATGAGCAGGAGGCTATGAAGTGGCTGGGAGGACTTTAGGAGAGAACTCATCCAAGTGAATCCATGTGTCTGAAGCTGTGAGTAAAGTTCAGTTACTAGAGGATACAGTCTGTCCTACAAGTACAGATGTACTGGTTCAGCTGTGTTCCCCATTTCACCTATTTTTGTCTAAGTAGGCTACCTATTGATCCCTACTAAGGGTATCCTGTGCCTTATTCCCCTCTCTCCCATATTTCTCCTGTTGAGAAATAAACTTTCTTTTGTTTAAAGCTTAAAAGTGACTGGCACTCAACTTCTTTTTCATTGATCTCACCCACCATGCTCAACACCCTACACCCTAAGGAATTTGTAACCCTCCCCACCTCTGAAAGTCACCATCTGGCTCCTGGAAAATCAGGGCAGGCGCTACATTGGCGCTCAATGTGGAGCAAAGCATTATTTTTGTGGAGGTCGCCCCTAGCAACGAACCTCAATCACACAGGAATTTCATTTGGCTCTGTGGGAGAGTGGCAAGCAGTGTTCGTGTATCTCAGAGACTGCGCTATTGTTCTGTTTAACCATGTGGAGAAGAACCTAATTGTCTTTTTGCTCTTGGAAGAGTATCAGCCTGACCTTTTGTCACTTTTTGCCAGTGCTGAAGGGGTTAAGGCAGGCTCCATTACAGTTTTGGCACACTGCTGGAAGAAAATGGCAGGTACTGAAGTTTCTACTGAGCAGCCAAACCAATCCTTTGGCAGGGGGAGGAGTCACCGCTCTGCAAAGGAGGGGATGCAACAGCGTGAATCGCCATCTTGGATCCATGTGCTAAGATGTGGAGAAGCAAGGATGGCATGTCCTGTATTTCCTAGCGCTGGCTGGAAAGTTTTCACACCGGGTCAGTCAGGCTCAGAGAAACCTTTACCGACACTGGAGTGCGGTACATCCCTAAAGGTTGCCTTGTTCTTTATTCTGCGGGAGGCTACAGAGCGATTGGGCTGCTGTGTTCTTAGTGCTCAGGACTAGCCACTAATGTCTGGCCCTGGATCACATGTGGCCACTGTGGGGAATTGCTACTAGAGGTAGTCTCGCCGGCCTTGCCACCATGGATACTGCAGGTGGATTGGAGCAAGTGTGTTGCTGTTGCCGCTCCGAAAATAGCTTCTAAAGTCGCTACACAGGTTGCTCTATCCTCTGTTATGACAACCGCACCTACTACCACTGAAGCTTTTGCACCTGCTACCATCACTGCCCTTGCAGTGGAAGTGTCATTTCCCACTGCCAGTGCGGTGCAAATCCTTTGAAGTCACCGATGACCCTGTTCGGGTGACCACGTCTACGACAGCAGTACCCGCTACAAAACCAAGTGTCCCAGTGACCTCCCGCAGATGCGGTCGAGGTTGCCTACACTCCCTGATGTTGGAAACTCCCAGGGAGAAAACGTCTGAACCGGGGAAGCCTGTTGTGTGTGAGAACAGTGTGCCTGTTGCTAAGAGAAGCCTCCACTGTACTCTTGAGGCCTAACCTACTCCCGGCAGAGGAGTTCTCTACAAAATCTGATACCGATGTATTGTCTGATAGAATCTCAGAACTGGTTTCTGATACTGTGTCCTGTGACAGATATGCTGATCTGTTGCTCTAAAAATGCAGCATGTCCTTGTCCTCCATGTGAGAAGGAGGTAATCTCAGTCTCCTGCAAAAAGAGTCAAGATCAAGTTTTGTGTTACCTGTGGAAAAGTTTGCAACACTACAGTTTAGTCTTTAGTCCCTGAAATGAGAGACTGGGGACAGCAAAGTTGTTTCTATTACTTTAAAAGCAAGTAATGTACCTGTTGGACTTTGGTCTGACAGAGCCAGGAAGTTGTTCACACTAAAGTTTGTACCTACTGAACTTTGGGGATACAGAGGCAGTTCGATTCTTCAAAGAGATAACTTTGTGTTGATGCACTTGGAAAAATTTGCCCATTTAAACTCTGGGGTTTCAGAGACAATGTGAATCCTTACTAAAAGTGTCCTGTGCCCTATTCTCCTCTCTCCCATATTTCTCCTGTTAACCGGTTCCAAACTGCGCGCTGTATATTTACAGTGGCAGTGTGGACGCGTCCCGTGAATCGTCGTATTTACGGCGATTCACGCAGGCGCAGCTAGGGGCAGCCGGCGGCACGCTCTTGTGCCTGACACACTCCGGAGGAGTGTGCCCGTGGCTCGGACGGACCCGATGTCCGCCGGCGAGCCGCGAGGAGTTAGTCAGTTAGATCTCTCATGCCCATGGTAGCCCTGCCCCCCACAGTTAGAACACGCCCAGGGAACACAGTTAACCCCTAGATCTCCCCCTGCAGGTTAACCCCTTCACTGCCAATGACATTTATACAGTAATCAGTGGACATTTAAATTTCTGATCGCTGAATAAATGACATTGGTCCCAAAAAAGTGTCAAAAATGTCCGACATGTCCGCTGCACTATCGCAGTACCACTAAAAATCGCAGATCGCCGCCATTACTAGTAAAAAATAAAATAAAAAAAAATCCCAGAAATGAATTCTCATCATCCGTAAACGCGGCAACTTTTGCGCAAATCAATCAATAAATGCCGATTGCGATTTTTTTTTTACCAAAAATATGAGGAAGAATATAAATCCGCCAAAACCGATGAAAAAAAAATGTTTTTTTATATTTTTTTTTGGATTAGAATTTTAGCAAAAAGTAAGAAATATTATTTGTTTTGCAAAATTGTCACCCTTTCTTTTGATCTTCTGTTTATAGCGGTGATCAGATGCTTCCTGTATAGCGCCGCCTCCTGTCACATGGGCAGGGCAAAGGGGGTGAAGTCAGGGGTGGAGCCAATGGAGGCCGCAAAATTAGGTTTCGCCTAGGTCAAAAATCCTTGCACCAGCCCTGCAAAGAACTACTGCCAGAGAGAGGGAGAACACCTTCAAAACCCCATAAAATTGATCTTGAGAACTAACTGGTATAACCGATACCAAGCTCAGAGCTGTGATAGCTACTGCAGCCATGGCATACTTTAATATCTTGTTTACCATGCCATTTTTAAGGCCTGGTTCACACTCGCCCAACAACTCAATAGCATACTGGACAAGTTCTGGCCAGTGGTCTATTCTCATGACCCAGTAAGCCAGTGGATCGTCAACTGGAAAGCTCCCCATCTCTGTTTTGGCTCCCAGGTAATCATCCACCATGCAATGCAGACGCTGCCAATGGGATGTGGAAGCTGACAGCCGTTGGCGGTGAAGACTAAAAAAATTCCAAAATACATCACTTGGGAGGAGGCCTCTCCAACGCTCCTCTCTTGACCAACAGAAGCCTCAAAACTATGTTTTCCATGATACTGTAACCTACTGGAATCAGGAAAAAGGTTCAATAAAATCCTCTTTAACGTGTCCTCAAGAGATTTAATCTTCTGCACTCTCTGTGGGGACGGGATGAGTTGCCTCCAGCACATGACTGTTACCACCGCTCCTGCTGATGAAAGTGCACCCTCAACAAGCTCATCCACAGCTTCACTTCCACAAGTGAACCCTACGATGCCTGTGCTCACCCCGGCTCCCGAACTCAGGGTGCCTACTCCTGAGCGATTTCTGGGCGATCGGTAGAAGTTCAAGGCCTTCAAGAATGCCTGTCTCTTGTACCTGGCCCTGCAACCAAGGACATTTTCCTCTGAGACTGTGAAAGTGGGATTCATTATTACCCTGTTGTCCGCGGAACCCCAGGCCTGGGCACATAATCTGCTGGAGCAGAAGAGCCTTTCACTGGACTCTGTTGATGCTTTCTTTGAGGCTATGGCACAGCTATATGATGACTCCCAGCACACCACCACAGTTGAGGCGGCCTTGCATACTCTGCTCTAGGGCAAACACCCTGTTGAAGATTATACAGTGGACTTCCAGAGATGGTCGGCAGATACCGGGTGGAATGAGGTTGCTCTTAAATATCAATTCCGGCAGGGGCTCTCAGAGACTCTTAAAGATGAGCTGGCCAGAGTTGAAACTCCCACTACCTTGGAAGGCCTGATCCAGCTATCCATCAAACTGGACAGACGCCTGCAGGAGCGATGATCTGAACGACTGCGCACCTCTCCACCCACCTGGATGCTTCCCAAGGTTATCTCTGCTCATCCACCTGCTCCTGATCCAGTTACACCCGCAGCAGATTCTGAAGGTGAACCAATGCAGCTGGGAGTGATCCGCTCTCCCGGAAGAAAAGCAACGTCGCTGACGGGCCAACCTGTGCCTTTACTGCGGGGGTGCCGGTCACTCCTTGCTCCGCTGCCCAGTGAGACCTAGTAAGTCGCCCCCACATTATGTAATGAACTTTCAAATTGCTGGTCCTTCCTTGTCTCACCTTGTCCTTCCTGTCATCCTGCAGGTGGCGGGAGAGGAGGTCCGGCTTCTGGCGATTATTGATTCCGGTGCTTGTAGCTGCTTCCTGGACTGTACGCTGGCAGCAAGACTCCGCATTCCCCTTCACCACAAGCAGCAAAGTCTCTAGGTCCATTTCGCTGATGGTTCTTTACCCTGCTCTGCACCCATCACTCAAGAAACCAAACCCATCTTCACCACCACGGACTCGGGTCATCAAGAATGTCTATGCTTCGATATCATCAGTTCCCCAATGTTTCCTATAATTCTGGGACTTCCTTGGCTACAGTCCCATGACCCTCAAATAAACTGGTCCAATAAAGAAATCTTGTTTTCCTCCACTTACTGCTCTCAGCACTGCTTTGTTCATGCTCCCAGTAAACCTGCCACTTGTCTAACCATTCAGTCCAGCACACACCCAGAGGTTCCTGTGGACTACCTATAATTCATGGATGTTTTTGATAAACTGGGAGCTGACACATTACCACCCCATCGGCCTTATGACTGCCCGATTGAATTGTTACCCGGCGCAGACATCCCATTGAGACGAATATTGTCCATATCTGAAATGGAAGCCCTGCGGGGTTACATCAATAAAAATCTGGAGAAAGGGTTCATTCGTCCTTCCTCATCTCAGCATCTTTTTTGTGGAGAAGAAAGATGGCACCCTCCAGCCCTGTGTGGACTATAGAGAACTTAATAAAATCACCGTGAAGAACTGCTACCCCCTTCCACTCATCCCGGGAACTCTTCCAAAGGTTTCAGACAGCTCGGATCTTCACTAAATTGGATCTACGAGGAGCCTACAACCTCGTTCCGATCCGTGAAGGAGATGAGTGGAAGATGGCCTTCAAAACTTGCTTAGGGCACTATGAGTACCTGGTTATGCCGTTTGGACTATGTAATGCACCCGCAACCTTTTAACATCTGGTTAATGATATCTTTCGGGAATTTCTGAACAGCTTTGTGATTGTCTACCTTGACGACATCTTGATTTTTTCCGCCACCTTGGAACTTCACTGTACTCATGTCAAGAAAGTGCTTGCCACCCTGAGGAAACATGGACTGTATGTCAAGGCAGAGAAGTGTGATTTCGAGAAGACCTGGGTCTGGTCATCTCCACTGGGGGTATTTCAATGGACCCCCAGAAGGTGAAAGCAATTCTGGACTGGCCGGCCCCTTCTGACAGAAAGGGGGTTCAGTGATTCATCGGATTTGCCAACTTCTACCGGAGATTTGTGAAGGGGTTCTCTGCCATTATTGCACCCATCACAAAGTTGACTTGACAACAGATCCGGTTCCTGTGGTTTCCTGAAACCCAGATCGCCTTTGACAAGCTTAAAGCCCTGTTTATTTCAGCACCAGTACTCCAGCACCCTGACCCAGTGTTGCCTTATGTGTTGGAAGTGGACCCCTTTGAAAACAGCAACTGGCGCAGTGCTGTCCCAACGCCAAGGACCTAAAGCTCTTCTGCACCCCATAGCTTTCGCCTCCTGGAAGATGACCCCTCCGGAGAGGAACTATGATGTTGGGGACCGAGAACTTTTGGCCAATAAATTTGCCTTGGAGGAGTGGAGATACCTGTTGGAAGGAGCGGCCCATCCTATCATGATCTTTACAGACCATAAGAACTTAGAATATCTTAGAACTGCAAAACGGCTAAGACCCTGGCAAGCCAGATGGGCCCTCTTCTTCTGTAGGTTCAACTTCCACATCTCCTACAGGCCAGGCTCCAAGAATGACACCCCTGAGACATCGGAACCTGAGACCATCCTGATGGCACAACATGTTCTCCTCATCCAGTCCGATGTGATGTTGGCTATTCGGCAAGCTTCCAGCCAGTGCTCAGAGCCAGAGGTTCCCAAGCTGTTAAGGAAAGAAGGCTTATTGTGGGCTCAAGACAAGATTTTTGTCCCCCAGCCAATAAGACTACAGGTCCTGAGGACATTCCATGATCACAAGCTTGCCGGACATTTTAGGGTTCAAAAGACTTCCAAGCTTATTCAGCACTCCATCTGGTGGCCTAATTGGAAACAGGATTGTAAGGACTATATCAGCTCTTGTACAGTGTTCCAACGAAACAAGGGCTCCAACACCAAGTCCTGGGGGTTGTTGAGACCCTTGCCTATCCCCGAGCAACCCTGGAAGAAGGTCTCAATGGACTTTATTGTTGATCTATCCCCCTCAGAGGGATTCACTACCATCTTGGTGGTGGTGGATCGCCTCTCCAAGATGGCACACTTTTTACCCATGATTGGTACTCCTACGGCCTCTGAAACAGCAAAGATCTTTATCAAAGAAATTGTCAGGCTGCATGGAGTACCAGACAACATCGTGTCCAACAGAGTTGTTCAGTTTACCTCTAAGTTCTGGAAAGATCTCTGTAAATCCCTATCCTTTAAAGTTTATCTCAGCCTACCACCCGCAGAGCAATGGTCAAACAGAGAGGACCAATCAAACGGTCGAACAATACCTGCATTGTTTCCTCACTTGCTCGCAGGACTACTGGGCCACACTCCTTCCATGTGCGGAGTTTACATACAACAATTCCATTCACTCTGCCACTAACCAGTCGCCTTTTTGGGCAAATTATGGGGTCCATCCCTCCTTTTTGCCCAATATCATACCAGAAGCATCAGTCCCCACGGTTCAGGACCGGATTAACTTTCTCCAGTCTAACTACCTCCGACTCCAGGAGGCCATGAAGGAAGCACAGGAGGATTACAAGAAATTTCATGACAGGGGAAGGAAGTAGAATCCAACATTCAAAGCAGAAGACAAGGTTTGGTTATCGGCCTTAAATCTTTGACTTACCTGCCCTTCCCGGAAGCTGGGACCTAGATGCATTGGGCCCTTTGAAATCAAGAGGATGAAAAACCCTGTGGACTTTGAATTAGCTCTCCCCAGTTCTTACAAGATCCATCGGTATTCCATGTGTCCCTACTGATGCCCGCTGTGCCTAGCCCTTTTCCGGGAAGAAAGGAATTACCACCGCCTCCTATCATGGTTGAAGGAGAAATTTAATTTAACTGTAGGAAGAGAGGCAGACAAGTGCAGTATCTGGTCAAATGGAAGGTATACTCACAGGAAGACAATTCCTGGGAACCTGCTAGCAACGTGCACGCACCACGCTTGGTTCAAGCCTTCGGGAACAAGTACCCGGAAAAATGGGCCAGTATGGGCATCCGGAGGCTGTCCCTTGGGGGAGGCACTGTCAGAGAAGTAACAATGAAGTTCCGAACGTTCGTGGCAATCGTAACGATCGTTCCAATCGGAACAATCGTACCCTGGTGCACATGCGCAGCAGAACAGGACGACGCACACACAGGCGCAATCGGGGCGCACGGAGTGCCCTATGAGCTCTGAAGCCGCCCTATTTAAGGCTACCCCTGACTGCAGCAAATCGCCGGATCGTCTTCAGTCTTCTGCACCTGTACCAGTACTTTTTTCCTGTGATTCCTGTTGTGATCGGGCTTGCTCTTTGGACCTGCTTCTGCTCTGCTCCCTTGGCTTCTGATCCCGGCTTGTCCCCGACTATGGCTTGCCTTCTCCAGAGTCTTGAACCTCGGCCTGCCCACGGACTTTGCCTTTTTGATCTCCTGTGCATGACCTATTTGCTTGCTTATGGACTTTGCTGCGGTTCTCCTGTGTTGACCCCAGGCTTGCCTCCCGGACTCTGCTCTTCTGTGATTGACCTCCTGTGTATGACCCGGCTCATCCTTCTGACCACCCTGTTCGGGTTACCAGCTCCACCTGCAGCTCTGACGTACACCACAGCCCAGCGCTTACTGCTATTCCAGTACTTCGGATCAAGTCTACACCTGCAGTTGGTAACGTGCTTCTCTATGCATCATACCTCCTGTGTCACCTTCAGGGGTATACTGCGTTTAGCCGCAAGGGGGTCCCTCTTGGCATTTCGGCTTCAGGATCAGGTGCGTGACATTAAGCTTGCAGTAACACACACAAAACAATATGGTGTTAAACTGACAGTAATGCACACAGAACTATATGGCATTAAACTGAGTGTAACGCACACAGAAGTAAATGGCGTTAAACGTGGAGTAACGCACACAGAAGTAAATGGCCTTAAACTTGCAGTAACGCACACAAAACTATATGGCATTAAACTGGCGGTAACGCACAAAAAGTTATATGATGTTAAACTGGCAGTAACGCACACAGAATATTTGGCATTAAACTGGCAGTAACGCACACAGAAGTAAATAGCGTTAAACTTGCAGTAACGCACAAAACTATATGCCGTTAAACTGGCAGTAATGAGCACAGAACTATATTGCGTTAAACTGACAGTAACGCACACAAAACTATATGACGTTAAACTGGCAGTGACGCACACAGAACTATATGGCGTTAAACCGGCAGTAACGCACACAGAAGTAAATGGCATTAAACTTGCAGTAACACACACAAAACTATATGGCATTAAACTGGCAGTAACACACACAGAACTATATGGCGTTAAACTGGCAGTAATGCACACAAAACTATATGGCGTTAAACTGGCAGTAACACACACAGAACTATATGGTGTTAAACTTGCAGTAAGGCACAAAACTATTTGGCGTTAAACTGGCAGTAACCCACACAGAACTATATGGCGTTAAACTGGCAGTAACGCACACAAAACTTTATGGTGTTAAACTTGCAGTAACACACAAAACTATATGGCGTTAAACTGGCAGTAACGCACACAAAACTATATGGTGTTAAAGTTGCAGTAAGGCATAAATCTATTTGGCGTTAAACTGGCAGTAACCCACACATAGAACTATATGGCGTTAAACTGGCAGTAATGCACACAAAACTATATGGCGTTAAACTGGCAGTAACACATACAGAACTATATGGTGTTAAACTTGCAGTAAGGCACAAAACTATTTGGCGTTAAACTGGCAGTAATGCACACAAAACTATATGGCGTTAAACTGGCAGTAATGCACACAGAAATATATGGCGTTAAACTGTCAGTAACGCACACAGAAGTAAATGGCGTTAAACTTGCAGTAATGCAATCAAATATACGGTGTTCAAAGGTCACTACACTGACGCTATCTGAATTGTCCCTACTCTAGCTATATACTAATGTAAAGATTAGTGACACAGTCTCACTACACTACACTGAAACTATCTGAGATGTACCTACTCTACACGTACACTAATGTATGTATGATTGACATGGTCTCACTACACTACAGTGAAACTATCTGAGCTGTCCCTACTCTAGCTGTACACTATGCAAAGCTGAATGATGGTCCTCCTCACTACACTCACACTATCCCTAGACTGACACTAAACTAATATTCTGCACTTACAATTGAAGCACAATAACACAGTATAGCACACGAACTAACTAATTGCACTGAACAGAGCCCTGTTCTATTTCTCTCCAAACCGAAATCACACTGAAAATGGCTGCCATTGAAAGAATACTTTTATACTGTGGGGCGGGAATGCAAGAAGCTTCTAAATCTTTAACCCTTTGTTAGAAGTTATCAGCTGTCAAGATTTGCATAGGATGTTTTTTTTTTTGTTTTGTTTTTTTGCAGTTATTTAACAGTAACAGACATGAAGAGAGTGCAAAGTTCCACAAGGGAGATGCACACAATAAAAGTCTGACAGGGGTTCTAACCTATCCAGTCCAAAATTACAAAGTATGGTGTTGAGTTGGCCTTTAAATAAAATCCTAATTCAGTTGGGTATATATTCAAAAGAAATCTGACTCATACTGCTTACTCCAAGCTGTTCTGTATCCTCTCTCCATCTGTATCTCAGAGGATGTGTGGCACGCTTTTACAACTGGAGTGACAGAACTGTCACAATAATACAGGTTGTGTTTTTAAACTGGACCCATCATCATAAATTAACATCTGCTAATGTATTGCAGATTACGTTGTTATATTGCCCTACTTTCCTTCAAACTATTTATATTGCTTCCAAAGCTGTCTGTGCAGATTACAATCTTTTCTCAAATCCATTTCTCTTATGTTTTGATGGCAAGATATTTTACACAATCTGATCACAGATATCATTTACCTCATCGGCAACAGATCCTTTCCTGCCCACCCCTCCCTTTAGAGCACAGTATTCCCAATTACTTCTATAAAGAACATTTAAAGAGACCCTGTCACCAGGACATTCATTGCAACAAAAATATCTCTATAATATTATATGTACTGTATTTTGCACACATCATTATTCTCTAAAAAGCGTCCTTTGTGTTGTTATCCTCAAACCCTGGGACTACTGCTGGGTGCTGCCATCTTGGAGAGTGTTTTGCAAGACTAGCAAAATGTTTTTATAACTTTTGACTTGATAAACGAGCGATGTCTTGATATGCAAGTAGCGTCACCTCACGACTGAGTATAAAAGAGAAGAGAGGCACCTCTAAGTGTAGCAATATGGTTACATTTAATGAAGGTACAACATTTAGCAACTCACATGGTTGATGACTGAAACAGGCACATCTAAGTATTCAGGCATCCGGGGTAAATCTGTCCACATAGACCATCCTCCGCACCATCATCTACATCATCCCTTCCATGCTGAGGTCCACAAGCGCTTTAAGCCTCGCTTTCAGATTGCTCTACTGCAGGGCAAACACAATTGCAGATTGACAGCGGTGAGAGCCGTTGGTACAGAGGACGGTCTATGTGGACAGATTTACCCCAGATGCCTGCATACTTAGATGCGCCTCTTTTAATCAACAACCATGTGAGTTGCTAAATGTTGTACCTTCATTAAATGTAACCATATTGCTACACTTAAAGGCGCTTCTCCTCTCTTTTATACTCTGTAGCTCCTGCTGGATTTTTTCTTTTATTCCCCTAATCCCCTCCAATGAGAAGGGAGAGAGTAGCGTTACTGCTCTCAGGCACAACAATGAATCAAGATCAGGCTCAGGTAAGTATTTTGGGGGCTGAAATAGAAGGTTTTTTTACCCCAATGCACAGTATGCATTAAGGTAAAAATCTTTAGCCTTTACAAGCACTTTCATCATACCTAATGTAATGAATGTGACGTCAGTACTCCTTTAAGGAATTAGAATGATGCAAGTTTGAAGAATTATTCAATTAAACTTTAGTTCTAAAAAAAAAAAAAATAATAATAATTACAGCATAGGAAGACTTCATGATTGCTTTCATTTTCTGGGGGTCAAAATGTGGAGTTTTCATTTATAAATGTCTATGTGTTAAAGCATTCTTTCATTTGTGTGAAATAAACATTTCCATATTAGCATAAACAGTGTAATGAGTCATTTGTTTATCAGTGTAGATTTTGGAGAAGAAGTTCTCAGACTGTGTCAGTACAGGCCAGTGAGGGCTGTCGAGAAAGGTCTTTCAGCCATTTCTATAATTTGTATGTTGCTTATCTTATTTCACTGAAGCATAAAAGACCTACCAGTGACTGGACTGCAGAAATGAGAGGAGCAGACGAGTTTAGAAGGTAGAAAATAGTGTGAAATAAAATAGGAAGAAATAAGAAAAAGGATTTCAGGGCAGGTGCTTAACTGTTTAACCCCAACTAGAGCCAAAACCTTTTCTTTTAGTTGTGCATAGGCCGTGGAAGGGTAAAAAGTCTTTTGTTTTTCTTTGACAATGTCACGCTTACACTTTCGCAAGGGGTCAAACACTATAGCTGGCTTCTGTGTTCTTCACCTATAGTAACCCCTTTCCCATAAGGCAAGCAGGCCTACCAGTGTTCAGCTGCCCCCAGGACTTATACACAATTCTTAAGTGCCTGGCCACCACGCCAGGGCATGCACAAACTGAGCAAAGCAGACAGGCAGAGTGGTTCAATGACAGTCTAGGTTCAAGGCAGGCAAGGTTCAGAATACCCAGTGTCAATATGTAGTCAAAAGGCAAGCAGAGTTCAGGGAGTAGTTGATATCTGATCCAATGTCATTAACAAGGAAATTCAATCTGGAAAAACAGGGAGCTTGGAACACATGTAACAAATGCAATATCACAAGCATGAGACTTCAGGCTTGGCTGGCTTAAATCAGGTTTGGTCTCCACCCAGAGGCTGACCACATCAATCACCTTACAGGTGGACAGGGAGAGAGAATGTATTACAACCAAAACCAGTATGCTGAAATGAGACCAGCAGCTGTGAATGATCAGGAGCACTACATGCTCCTAACAGACCCCATTTGGAAGATTTCTTATCAGCTCTTGTCAATGTGGCAGTCATCAGATGGAACAGGTAAAAATTTGACATGTATCACACAAAATAGAAGTGAGGAGAAATCCCATGGGGTCTCTGCATGCAATGAACCTAATTTTCTATTAAAATTATAGTATGTCTAGCAGAGTGAGCAGTTTTACAACTGTAACATTTTGTTTCACTATTGTTCTCTCCCTGGGATAATGGTCCAGGAATACAAAAAAAGTGAAGTTAGAGTTCCCCAATTAGGAGACTGTTATCAAGAAAAGCGTCTTCAGGCCAGTCAGGTGACGTGCAAGGTCCTCTTACTTTTCAGCATCATTACACTATGAGTGCAGGGAGATGGGGGGACTCCCTCTTAAGGGGTGCATCCATGATGCCCTGCACTCACAGAATGTATTCAGTCTGATGCTGAAAAGTAGTCAACCTAGCAGACTGAGGATATCTAGTGGAGGAAAGGATTTACTGTGTTGGATAACACCGGAGAAGAGGTGAGGATTGTAGCCAGATCTGCCGGGGCATTGAAGTGGTGATAAACATAAAACCAAAGCTGTAATAAACCCAAATATTACAGTTTTCAAATTCTTAGATTTGGTGGGTGCATTCATTTTCTTTTTTTAGGCTTTTTCTACTCTATTTTTACCTGCTGATTCAGCCAGTAGGTCTGCTATTTTTCAACTTTCTTTAACAGACCAGCTGTCCATGTCCGGCATTTAAAGAACCAAGGCAAACCTTTTACCACTGACAAAGGTGATTATAATGTTCAGCTTTTATTTATGTATATAAAACTTTTATTTCAAAGTCCATCTAAATCTAGCAGTGCATTTAATAATACCCTCTCCCTAGACTGACAATGCTACTACCCACGTGTGACTCTGTTGCTCCTCCATAGAGTGAAGACACCCTTAAGCCGGCCATAGACGGTTTAAATCTCAGCCAGTTCAGTAGGAAGCAGATGAGATTCGAACCATGTATGGGCAGGCTGAATGTACCCAAGTTGATCAATCGGTCAAATTGGGTACAACCATTCGGCTATATTTCATATGCGATTATTGCAAGCTGCTGTTATAGCCACTAGCAATAACCACTGTCTTTTTCCGGTGGGTAAACTCAGTGGCTCAGCAGGAGGGATTCCTGCATCAACATTGTCTGTGCAGATGGGGTAATCAAGCAAAATACTTTCCTGCAACCCATGGTTGCAGGAAAGAAATTTGCTATGTATATGGCCGACCTTAGACAGGAAGCACGTTACTGCCCAGATCACCAAGTTTTTACTCTTACATATACACAGTGAAGTGGTCTCAGATGATACACAGAAATTAAACAAATCCTCTTACATAAGTTGTTTATCTGCAGTCTTCTCTCCTCTACAGCAGTTCAATGTCCAGAATTTATAAAGCTTGTCTGAGCTGTCAGAAAAGGGTGTGGAGATTACACTCTGCAGAGCACGGTGAGGAGAGGTCGAGAGCTGATTGAAGGGAAAGAGGGATGTGCTTTGTTCATATTTCATGTCTGAGGTATATTTTATGTTTTTGATTTTGGGATTAATACTACTTTAAGGTGCCCAAACTAGAACAAACATCCATCATGCCATACCATCAGGCATGTGATTGGTCCCAAATTTATTCTAAAGAAGAACAGTGACCCCAAACATACAGCCAATGCCATTAACCACTTCAATACCAGACACTTACCCCCCTTCCCGCCCAGACCAATTTTCAGCTTTCAACGCTGTCGCATTTTGAATTGCACGGTCATGCTATACTGTATCCTAACTAAATTTTTATATTTTTTTTCCCCACAAATAGAGCTTTCTTTTGGTGGTATTTGATCACCTTTGGGATTTTTATTTTTTGCTCTACAAATAAAAAAGACCGAAAATTTTGAAAGAAAAAAGTTTTTCTTTGTTTCTGTCACAAAACTTTGTAAATAAGTACATTTTCTCCATCACTGATGGGCACTGATGAGGCTACACTGACTGCCACTGCTGAGGCAGTACTGATTGGCACTGATCAGGCAGCACTGATGATGAGGCACATATATGCAGCACTGATAGGCGGCACTAATAAGAAGCTCTGATGGGTACTGATAGGTGGCACTGATAAGCATACTGATGGGCACTCATAGGCGGTACTGATGGACACTGATAGGTGGCACGGATGGGCACTGATAGGTGGCACTGATAGGTGGCACAGGTGGGCACTGATAGGTGCCAATGATAGCTGGCATTGTTTTTGGAGGCATCCCTGGTGGTCCTGGGGGGCATCCAAGATGGGCACTGAGTGCCTTCCCTTTTGGGCACTGTGCCCCTTACCTGGTGGTCCCTGAGTGGGCTCCTTGATAGTCAGGATGGGCTTCCCTGGTGGTCCTGGGTGGGCTCTCCCTGGTGGTCCTGGGTGGGCTCATTGGTGGTCCTGGGTGGCAATCCTAGGGCGGCTGCACTGATAAACATTCAGTGCAGACTCACCCTGTCAGGAGAGCCGCCGATCGGCTCTCCTCTACTCGCGTCTGCAGACGTGAGTAGAGGAAAGGCAGATACACGGCTTTTCCTGTTTACACTGTGATCAGCCATGATTGGTCATGGCTGATTGCATGGTAAAGAGCTTCTGATGGAAGCTCTTTACCGAGATAGGTAACGCATTGTGTCAGACTGACACACCGCACCACCTATCGCTGCGATGTGCGCCCCCACAGGTTATCCTGAAAGACGTCAATAGACGCCCGGTCAGGATAACTGAACCACCGACTGGCCGTCATTTCTCTATAGGCCGGGCGGGAAGTGGTTAAGAACTATATTCAGCATAAAGAAAAACAAGGAGTCCTGAAAGTGATGGTTTGGTCCCAACAGAGCCCTGATCTAAACATCATTGAGTCTGTTTGGGATTACATAAAGAGACAGAAGGATTTGGGGCCTTAAATCCACAGAGGTTCGGTGGTTAATTCTCCAAGATGTTTGGAACGACCTACTTGCCTAGTTTGTTCAAAAACTGTGTGAAAGTGTTCCTAGAAGAATTGAAACCAAATATACACTATATTACCAAAAGTATTGAAACACCTGCCTTTACATGCACATGAACTTTAATGGCATCCTAGTCTTAGTCCGTAGGGTACAATATTGAGTTGGCCCACCCTTTGCAGCTATAACAGCTTCAACACTTCTGGGAAGTCTGTCCACAAGGTTTAGGAGTGTGTCTATGGGAATGTTTGTCCATTCTTCCAGAAGCGCATGTGTGAGGTCAGGCACTGATGTTGGATAAGAAGGCCTGGCTGGCTTAACCTCACCTCTTTCGGTCGGTCCGGAAGAATAGGTTGTAGTCACGGACTGGAGTGTGTACGCGAAGACCTTCTTACCTGTTTGTAAGGGTATCTGTGTGAGGATTTGGAACACCTGTCTGAAGGGTCTTCACAACTTCGACAATATCGACGTTTCCCACCCGGTTGAGTTATAACATGGGATGCCTGATTCTGATCCTACGGTAATTTCAAGTACACGTACATTTCCGTCCACAAAGTTATGAAAACCATTATATCACATATAAACCAAAGTTAAGAAGATCCTTGTGAAAGTGTGTCAAAAACTTGTTTGATCCGTTCATCCAGCAAGGTTTGTAGAACCTCTTAATTGGTGGCTTGGAGACACCTAAATTCCGGGGTTTAGGAAGACAGAGAAATACATTAGGGTTTGTCTGAGTTACTACAAATCTAGTCCCGAGACAACCCTGGTTTGGTAGTGAAAGTCCTGAGGAACAAGAAGAAATACGACTTATATC
>BLSH010286986.1:257652-272972 GCA_018402905.1 Glandirana rugosa | reverse complement strand
CAGAACACCCTAGGTACGGACCAAGTAAAATTATTTGCAATCGAACAGGTGCAACCGACACCTGTCCGCCGACACGAACAGACACTATTTCGGGGGACAGCACGATTTGTGTGCAAGTCTGTTATGTGACCGACGTCCCGTCCGGTCGTGGAATGTTTAGCACGACAGGGGGCTTTATCACAGACAAGCACAGCCGCCTGTCCACAGCCAACGTGGACAAGCTAACGTTTATTAAAATGAACCAGGCATGGATCCCACAAGACTGGGAGAGTTGGCACCTGAACCCCATGGCCATCTGTCTTTCACCTCAGCCCCTTGTAAACCAGCCAAGCAGTCTGAGCCCCAAATCATGCGGCAGGAGGAGGAGGAGGAACCGTGTTCACAGCAGGGTGGCACCCAACGCAGCTCGTGGGCATCACTGGAGAGTGTCTGGGGGGATACAGAGGACACAGATGATACACCTCCCACAGAGGACAGCTTGTCTTTGCCTCTGGGCAGCCTGGCACACATGAGCAACTACATGCTGCAGTGCCTGTGCAACGACAGCCGAGTTGCCCACATTGTAACTTGTGCTGATTACTGGGTGGCCACCCTGCTGGATCCCCGTTACAAGGACAGCGTGCCATCCTTAATTCCCTCACTGGAGCATGATCAGAAGATGTGCGACTACAAGCGCACGCTGGTAGACGCGCTGCTGAGGGCATTCACAAATGACACCGGGGGCTCAGTGGAAGCACAAGGCGAAGGCAGAGGAGGAGGAAGAGGTCGCAAACGCAGCTGTGGCACCGCCAGTACCTCAGAAGGCAGGGTTAGCATGGCCAAAATGTGGAAAAGCTTTGTCAGCAGCCTGCCACAACAAACAGCACAACCAGCCGATAGACAACGTCTTAGCAGGAGACAGCATTTCAGCAACCTGGTGGAACAGTATGTGTGCACACACCTACACGTACTCACTGATGGGTCTGCCCCATTCAACTTCTGGGTCTCCAAATTGGCCACATGGCCTGAGCTTGCCCTTTATGCCTTGAAGGTGCTGGCCTGCCCTGCAGCCAGTGTATTGTCTGAACGTGTGTTTAGCACGACAGGGGGCTTTATCACAGACAAGCACAGCCGCCTGTCCACAGCCAACGTGGACAAGCTAACGTTTATTAAAATGAACCAGGCATGGATCCCACAAGACTTGTCTGTACCTTGTGCAGAATAGACATTTATACCGGCTTCACACAGCCATTGGTATACTTAAGTGAACTTATTCTATTTTTTTTTTTTAATAGAACATAAGTCTTTATTGGAATTTGTAACAGGGGAAACATGAAAAATATACCATGGTACATTTTATATGGAAAAAGTGAACACGTGCTAGAACATCTCTGGGTTTGTCTGAAGATAATGATCTTTTTTTTTTTTTTAATGTCTCAATATTTTGGGGGCTACCCCAATTAGAAAAAAAAAAAACAAACAAACAAAAAACAGTGTTGGCTACCTCCTCCTCCTCCATTTCCACCTACACCGCCATGGTCACCGCCTCCTCAACCTCCTATTCCACATCCACCTCCTCCTCCATTTTTTTTTTTTATGTTATGTTAAGTTATTTCCCTATCCACATTTGTTTGCAGGGTACTTGTCCTACTCTTACCCCCCATTTTGCTTCCTTTTGCAGCCCTCTAGCCCTTTCCACGACTTTTTTAGAGCCATTTTAGTGCCCAAAAGTCCAGGTCACCATTGACTTCATTGGGGTTCGGGGTCAAGTTCGGGGCCGAACTCGAACTTTTTCGCCAAGTTCGGCCAAACACGAACATCCAGGTGTCCGCTCAACTCTAATCAGCATATAGCCAGATCTTGCTTAGCCTGAGCACCAGTCGCCAATAAGAAGAAGCTATAGGTCTACCAACAATACAATATTGGAATCAAAAAGGTCAGGGATATTGAAAGGAGCTTTCCTAATACTTAGCAGCCTTTTTTACTTTAAATCTGCAGTCCAGTTGTCACCCACCCAACTTCTTACCTCCCCCACCTCCCAGCAACCCTACTATCTAATGGCTTTAATACATAAGTTGAAACCATTGCAGGTAAATGGATCCTTACACAACCTGATCCATAGCCACCACCAGCAGATCCAGACATAGATAACGGAAGTTGTTTTCACATTTTTCTGCAAATTTTGATTTTGGACCTTTAATGTGACTGGCCAATTGGGAGGTTCAAGAGGTGGAAACTTTCAAGGTCAAGTATATAACTTCAGCTGCCTATATCTTTTGATCTATTTATTGTTTCAACATGCAGTTTTCAATGGAATAACCTCTGTAGTGCGTTTGTATTTGTCCAAGTTGATGACAGTTTTAGTTTAAGACACAAGAAAGGCATTGCAAACCTCAGGCATTTATTGAGACCAGGGCCGGTGCTACCACTAGACAAACTAGGCAGCCGCCTAGGGTACACTGCTGCCTAGGGCACTGGCTACTGGTGACCCTACTCCCTCTCTCTGCAACTCACTCTCAACCAGGCAGCTGCTCCGGAGTCTCTCTGCACATAATGTCAGTCTGTCCAAGGCTCAGAGGCACAGCGGTGGTGGAGGACCAGCACCGATGCGCGCCTCTGATCATCAGTAACCTGTTTCTCACCGCGCGCGTATACGTCACCAGTCTCTGTGTCTGACCATGACCATCCTACAGCTTTCTGCCCAATAGAGCAATTCATTTCCCAACGATTTGAAAGCAAATGCTTAAATGCTCAAATCAGCGCTCAGGATGCAATCTTCCTCTGATGCAAAAACATTAAAATGGGATAAAATACGTATTTTACAATACAAAATAGCAGCCGCCTAACATCAAACAATCTACAACCTACAGCTTTACCTCTCTGCTCTGCCCAGTGACCAGCCCATATGCCATGCGATTCCTAATCCTGCCCCCCCCACACCCCTATCATGGAGGGCGCTCTGCATCTTGGCCTGTCCTAGAGCCGTGTCACTCAAGTGCTATAACGCGGCACCTGGGGACTGTCACTAAGATTGTATTATTACATGCAGTTTGTAAATAAATGTATATAGATATAGTGACTGATCTGCCAAATGCCAATCAAACTGATGTGTGTGTACCAAGGTAGGCCGCATTTATGGGTGCTGGTTAGGCTGCATTAATTGGCGCTGGTGAGACTGCATTAATTGGTGCTGTGAGACTGCATTAATCGGCGCTGGTTTGGCTGCATGTATGGGTGCTGGTGAAGCTGCATTTATGGGCGCTGGTGAGGCTGCATTAATTGGCGCTGGTGAGGCTGCATTAAAAAGATGGGGTATACATGGGCAGGGCAAAAGGGGTGTAGTCAGGGGTGGAACCAGGGGGGGGGGCAGCAAAATGGGGTTTCGCCTAGGGTGTCAAAAAGCCATGCACCAGCCCTGATTGAGACAGCCCTGCTATAGTGCACCACTCTGTTCCTGCCTAAGTGATTTCGTTATTCTCACCTATCTTTGCATGTTACAGATTCTTCTTCTCCATCCTATATAATATAAAATAAATAACAGATCCAGCAGAGTGACGACATCTCATAATGGCCATATTTAATGCTTAGACTCAGGAATTCAAGCACAGATATCACACCAACGTTCAGTATTTTCTGAGAGATAAAATAATATATTCAGTGGCTTAACTCTCCAGCATCTACTAAAAATGTAAATATGATTTTTGTGCCATCTCTGTCCCAATGAGGAGATTTTCCTTTGCTTCCTGTCCTTTAGCCAAAACAGTAAGTTAACAGTAACAGTAAGAAGAAATCCCTCCAAGGTGATGGAGAGTTTTACTAGAGTCTATGAAACGAGTGTTTCCATTGGATGATCGTGTCTCCTGTTCTGGTGACAACCCCAAATTTGGGATTTTCTTTAACCGCACAAACCTCGGAAGGTTTTACCCCCTTCATGATCAGGGCATTTTTTGCTATTCCTCACTGCGCTACTTCATCTGGCAATTGCTCGGTCATACAACACTGTACGCAAATTACATTTATATCATTGTTTACACACAAATATAGTTTTCTTTTGGTGGTATTTACCTGTATTGGTGCCAATACTAATCATATGCATGAGTACCCATACTCATGCAAATGTTCCGATACCTGAAACCGATACCTTTGCAGTGCGATTTAAGCCCATACAAAATGATTGTGCTCAAATTGCATTTCAAAGAATCGCATTTGATTTGAACAGGAATGCGTTGTGATTCCTGTCCGAATCACATGAGGTGACCCCCACCATGCCTGTGTAGCCTCAGAATTGTCATAGTGACTTCAGCCTGGGTTCACACAAGAGTGGTGTGGGAAACTGCATGCGATTTGGACAAAAATCGCACTGCATTCCTGTTCAAATCTCATGCAATTCTTTGTAGTGTGATTTGAGCCCATTCATTTTTTTATGGGCTCAAATCGTACAGCAAAGGTATTGGTAATCGGTATTGGTGAGTACTTGAGCACAAGTATCACTACTCGCACTCACCGATAGAAAAACAATATCGGTGCAACCCTAGCCTATGCATTTTCTGATGCACGCCTATGAAACACTGGAATTAATTTCCTGAAGGCAAATAGGCTGTTCACTTCACAAGAAAAGTTGCACATTTGCTCATCTTCTCCTTTATGCGTGTACTAAACATAATGATCATACTGTGTCATTCATGTGTATATCCTTGAAGTTTCAATAAAAACGAATTGAAAGAAAAGTTGCACTGTGCAAGGGAATCTTACCCTAGAGCTTAGTGACTGTGGTGAAGTTTAACTTTTAAAATAATACCCAATTACATGCAAAAAAAAAAACAGCATTTTTGCTTGCACATGAGTGGATGATGGAAGTCAGCAGAACTGCACCTCATTTACTAAGCTCTGGGGAAAATTACCTGACCATGGGCAACTTCCCTTACAAAGTGAACAGTCTATTTGCCTTCAGTAAATTGACCCAGCTACCAGATATATCCAAAGATCGCAAATTTGAAAGTCACTTATTCTTGCTTTTCAGCTACTCTCCCAGCAAACTGATCTGAAACATCTGCTGGTGAACAAGGATGGCAGGAATCTGTTGTAGCCAATAGCCCCCTTAGAGGTGGCTGGTTGATGTGGTTCACCTGATCACACTGCCCTCAATCACACTTTTCCGCACATCCGGAGACACGGGATTTGAACTTGAATGGGGCAGGGATGATCATGGGACGCCCAGGAATTGAACAGTTCTGTACGTGGGACCTCTATATACATTCGCCAGTATATACATCTCTCCATCTTCCTCCAGCACATCACTTGCTGACTGTTACACTCCTTGTACTCCTCTCAAGTACAACACTTGCTTCTACAGGCGAGGCCTGAAAGGATATTTATCAGGCCTCCATCATCTTCTTCCAGCCTAGCTAGCACAAGGTGAGGCCTGCTGTAGTTGAAGCAGGACTCTCCGGAACACCCATTACAGGTAGAGGCAGGTAGCCTCCATAGTGTAGCAAAGTTCAATGTGCTAGCTGACCTGATGGACTACTACTCACAGCCCATCTTCCTCCAGGCCCTGTCAGCTCATCTAGCCTTGGGAGTGGCCTTCTCCACTACCACAGCAACATAGGAATCCCATACTGGCTTCTGTATCCTTCCCAGATTGTCTCTCATCCAAATCCGGTGTGGCAAGCCTCTAATAGTTTCCCAGGGTATGTTGCTCACCAACATCCTGACACTTGTAGTTGAACACTGGAGATCTCTCCCGGATAATGTTCTCTCCTGCTGTCCTTCCTGTGCTCTGCCTTGTGCCTGCCATCAAGATCTCTCTCCTCTTGGCTGCACCCGAGCACTCCAGGCCTCGGGTCACCCCCCCCCCCCAGAATGGGAGCTTCCCCTGGCCTTGACAGCCCACACTACTCCATCTGCAGTCTTCCACCTGAACTTCTCCTCCAGATTGGGCTGACCCTGAGTATATTAAGGAGGCCTGCCACCTGCCAATCCAGATTGGGGATTGGTCAGGGCTCCTTAGAACACTCCAAATGGCTACACTTCCCCTCCCACCTCTCTCTCCAGAACACTCCAGAAGCCTCTGGAAAGAAATGGGAGGTTCTGATGACACCATCTGTAAATCACCTAGTCCTACCTGAGCCACTCCCAGCTCAGAATCAAAACAATCAGGCCTGCACTAAGTCAGGCCTGACTAAATTTTACCTTACCTACCAATAATCTCTCACTACACCTACCTAGTGTGGAGGGTGCTACACTGTTATATGACGCTATACAGTTGGATTATGATAAAGCTAAACATTGAACTGACAGCAGCATATATGGCAAATTAGACTGCAGATAATGCCATGTTTACTTTACTGCTTGCTGATAAAATGTCATTTTCTAATATTCTTCCCAAGAAGATTAGTTTAAAGTTGGATTTAAGCATTTTTTCTTACTCTCATTTGTCACTTAGTGCTGTAATTCTTGATGTCTTTAATGTTTAAACTGTTCTTTCCGTGATTCCCAAGTGACTCTTAAATTTACATCTCGAACGCTGTGACCGTGTCTCTTGTGTTTACGCCACACGCTCCCAGAAGCCCAGATGACTCTGTTTAAGCCTCCACGCTGGTGGGAAGAATTTGCATGCTTTTCTAAAGCACAAGTTCATTTTTCATTTTCAAGATCCCTTCATAGAGAGTTTTTAGGGCTCTGCTGTGTCGTCCATCTAGTAAAAAAAATATTTTTTGCTGAGCATAAAAACAAATGAATTGTAGAGAAATCTATTTTCAAATGTGGAAGTCTGACAGTGTCTTATTTAGATTTGTGCTATTTTCCTTTGACTAAATCATTTTCGTATAAAGCTGAAATAAATGTGCATTTGCAACCTTTGCTGCTTTAACCTGGAACACATCCTCTGCCTGCAGAGAGATGCATTTTAAATGAGTGCAGTACTACTTCTAATCACCAGAGAAGGATTTAAAGCTGTGAACCTATAGGGACGAGTTTTTTTTAAAAAACAATCTAATCCAGGCACACCTGCCTTTCAATGATAATAAGGTGATTAGCCCTTTGAAAATGGCTTTTTCAAAGAGATGGGCGACTGTTAGAATGACACAGGCTGTTATTTAAAGTGGTTCTAAAGACTGAATGCGACATAGAATGCACAAAGGTAAAAAACCTCAGGGTGCAGCTCCCCCCGCAGCATCCCCTTATACTTTCCTAAGTCTGATCCCGATCTATTGATGTGCATGAGAGCTGAGGCTCTCCCGAGACTCTCTCGCCTGATTGACTGTGACATTGGCTCCCAATCACAGTCAGTAAGGAGGGAGCGTGGGAGACAGAACTGAGCCACACTCTGTGTTTCCTGCTATACACATAGAGGCAGCTTGGGAGCGAGCATGCACAAGTGCCTCTGGAGAAAGCAGCTTGTTCTGGGGGCACTCGGCAAGGGGAGGGGCCAGAAGCACCACCAGGGGACCCGAAAAGAGAAAGTTTAGGGCTGCTCTGTGCAAAACCACATCTCAAACCAGCAATGTTGCATGAGAGACTGGGCTGTCTGGGACTCTCCCTCCTGATTGGCTGAGACACACAGTGGGTGCCATTGGCTCCCACTGCTATCAATCAAAGTCATTAAGCCAATGAGGAGAGAGAGGGGGCAGTGCCAATTCACAGCTCCTTGTCTGAATGGACACAGAGTAGCGGCTTGGCTCAGGTGTCCCCATAGCAAGCTGCTTGCTGTGGGGTCACTCGGCAAGGGAAAGGGGCCAGGAACAACAGCGAGGGACCTAAGAAGAAGAGGATCTGGGCTGCTCTGTGCAAAACCACTGCAAAGAGTAGGTACGTTATGGTATGTTATGTTAGTTTTAAACAACAAAAAAAAAACAAGACTTTAATATCACTTTAAATACAGGACTTCATAAACCTGCTTCATAGTAAGGGCAATACGCCCCAACGTCCTCTGCCCAATTTCCCCTAGTTATTAGGAATGTGCAGAGTGATCCCTTGGGTTCTGACAAACCCCTGGTCTCCTGGACACGCCAAAAGAATATAAGTTTACCTCTTTTCCACTCTCACAGGCACAAATTGACTGCACCTGATGAGGCAGTGGTAGCTGGGCAAGTGATCTGCAGCCAGGAGTATTGTCCACTACTGTTTGTCCTGGCGTATGGACAGCTGGGTTGGAACACAAAACCATGTAGACCCAGCTACTGTGGGGAACACAAAGAACTGTGCTCCAAGTAAGTGTAAGTGTATGTGTCTCTGTGTTTCCAGCCCAGAGACTTCTCCAAGCACTCCCCTGAGGAACCAATCCTGGGAATTCCCCCCAGCAGCTTGCCTGAACTACTGCATTCATACTCTTTGCATTTTGGACCTTGTTTGTGTAGCAATGCCTCCTTGAGGGCTGCTTAGAATTACCTGTTCATCTGCACCACCCTGACCCTGTGAACCCTCCAACCCACCTAACACTCTGGGTTCAGACATCTTCTTGCAGGCACCTTTAAATGACACTCCAACACTATGAGTAAGCACCTACTGTAGGGTGCGAAACACGTCAGCTGGACCTTTCGTTCGTTGTCTATATCACCCTTTGATGCAATAAATCGTTTTTGGAAATTGGATCGTTTGAGTGCGGCTACTTCCAACCTTGTTGCTGTTACAACACAAGTTAGATAGATATTCCCTTAGGTTTTACTGGAGTAAAGATATATGTACAACAGGGTTATTGATCAACTGAGTCCTGGATAATAGCCAAGAATCAGGTGAGGAATCCCCCAGAAAACAGCTTAATAACATAGGTGCGAGATATACATATGTAAAGTGGAATAACAATTAGAGAATAAAGCAGGCGATCATAAAGAATCCACTAGTTACTGCAGTATGATACCACGCTAAAGGGGAACCCCATGCCAGCCTATAAACCTTTATGTCCTAATGAGAGACCAGTTAGAATAGGAATAGGATAGGGGCCCTATAACTAATAGTAACAGCAATGTCCAGAGTGCAGGCCTGCGATAGTCTTAACCGGCAATTGGAGTTCTTTGAATTGTAAGAGGTGGCACAGTGATGTTAAAGTAAGCAGGACAGCTTAAACTGGCTAGTAATATTCCTTAGAGTGGTTCCGGATATGGATGTCTCAGTACAGTGACTTATGTAATGCAATAAAGTGTTTCCATGGGCAAGGTGTCTGTACACAGTGTCCAAACAAGATAACCAGGTATAATCTCCTGAACAGTGATCCTGGATGAGATGTCCTTCTGTGGAATGAACGGAGATGACCGACCAGCTGATGGACATGGGTGGTCGTTGGATCCGTCTCATGAGGTGGTGCTGTGGTGATGTCTCGCAAACAGCAAGCAGAGTTGGGCCCTCCACGGTCAGGCTGGAGTCACTGGATTGCCACGTGGTAGGCTGCAACCCTCCCACACAGTAGCGAGGAGATGTTCACTCCACCCGGGAAGAAGAGAGTGCGGGTGGATCTGCTGGTCCTTTTATAGTTTCTCCCAGAGGTCTTTGGTGTTGCATCCCTCTGCATCCCTCTGGGATGTGTAGTCCAAGGATAGTTTCACAACCCCAGGACGTCTGCTCAAGAGACTACTAGTCCCAAAATCCTCCCTGCTTGGCTCGAGGATATGATGTCAGTTACTGGAGTCCAGCACTAGAGGGACACGGGAATAAATGGAGAATGACGGGGGTGGTATGCGGAACAAGGTAACTCTAGTCCACTGTCAACTACATCCTCCCCCCACTTGAAAGTCTTTGGTGCCCAAAGACAGGACACAAGCCATGGAATCACTTTAGAGTACTACATTTAAAAGTAAACAGTTATTTTACAAACCAGTAGTTGCAACAGTAAACAATTGACATAGAGAAGGATTTTCTAACAATAAACTACATACATTGTCAGGCAAAGTTATATCATTTTGTTGACAGGCCAGTAATAGATTAGTGGCCCACCAAGTAGTGTCAGGAGGTAAATCAAGGTCATCCTCTACCAAAGGTTCGATAAAGGAGGCAAGTGCTTGGCTAGAATGTTGAGCGGTAGTGATAAGTTCATCAGAGCTTTCCCCATGGGCATCGTAAGTCAGTTTCTTAGGAGGGCAAATCTTCTGCCTCAGTCTAGAATAGATATTTTCCAACAGTTCATTCTCACAATCTGTTCCTCAGAAACTACATTCAGGTTCTGGCTCAGGTTCTGGCTCATCCAGGTTCTCAGGAGCAATCTCACTTTCTACTTCATGATTGAGGGGAGCAGGAGTTTCCACGGGATATGGCATCCCTGGGTGATCACTTGACTCGGTCTTAACTTCCTCATCTCTCTCATAGGCGTGAGTACAGGCCCTTCGGCCTCAAACAGTGGTTCTGCCCTTCAGCATGGGGACATTGCATTACTGTTCTCCCTAGGAACTTGAGAAACTTTAGTGTTATCCTCAGGTGAAAGAACCCATAGCCTTTGAAGGGTTAGTTCTTCCTCATCACCTTCCTCCTCTTGAGGTATAGGATCATGACCCCGACGGGTCCTGGATCTTAGAGTAGGAGAATGAAATGTCTCTGGGCAGGAAGGTGGGGACATGCGGATGGCTTTGGATATAGGCAGCAAGTGGTTTCGATGCCAAGTTTTGAGTGGGCCAGTCTTTCTTTAATGGTAGATCTAATACATTGGAAGCCCTGGTAAGTGTTTGCAGATGATGTAGGGCTGTGAACGCCATCAATCGGCCACCTTATGCTTTTCAGGTACCTCTAAGTTGTGCAACAGCACCCGATCTCCGGGCTGCAGGTCTTGAACCCTTACCTTAAGGTCAAAGTTCTTTTTGTTTCTCTGTTCCAGGCAGTGGATGCTTCCTTAGCTTTCTCATAGGCAGTCTTCAAATTTTTTCGAAGTCTGTAGACATACCCTCGATAAGAGGCCTGAGATGTGTGATCCAAAGATGTCCCAAAAGCTAGATCTACAGGCAAATGAGCTTCCCTTCCAAACATCAACCAGTAAGGAGAGTACCCAGTAGAGTCACTCACCGTGCTATTGCGTGCATGAACTACTGCAGCAATGTAATTACCCCAATGTTGCTTCTTTTCCAAAGGAAGGGTCCCTAGCATGTTCAACAGGGTACGGCTGAAACGCTCAGGTTGTGGGTCCCCTTGGGGGTGGTAAGGGGTGGTTCTTGATTTTTGAATGTTCAAAAGTTCACACAATCTTCTGATAAACTTGCTCTCAAAAACTCAACCTTGATCCAAGTGTAGGCGCTGAGGCATTCCGTAATGCATGAAGAACTTCTCCACTAGGGTCTTTGCTACAGTACTGGCCTGCTGGTCCCTGGTTGGGAAGGCCTGAGCATATTGAGTGAAATGATCTGTCACATCCAAGACATTATTCCGCCCACTCAGGTCGGGTTCCAAACAAAAGAAATCAATGCGCACCAACTCCATTGGTCCCTGACTCTGCAGATGGCCCAATGGGGGTGCCCTGCCAGGCAAAGTCTTTTTTTGAATGCACCGAATGCAAGAGCAACAGTAACTTTCTACTTCGGCCCTCATGGACGGCCAGTAAAATCTATCCCTGACCAGCTTGAAGGTTCTATCTGGTCCTAAAAGGCCATGGTCATCATGAAGAGCAGCCAACGCTATCAGTCAGTGTTTCTCAGGAAGGAATAGTTGGCGAACACCCTCTGGATCCTCAAATGGGCCTTTCCTATATATGACTCCGTCTTCCAACTGCATTCATTCCCATTCTTTGTGTACTACTTTAGTGCCCTCAATAGAACTATTTAGCAGCATCTGAGGATCCTTCACTGACAAAGACATCTTTATGAGGCTACCCAGTGGATCTTTACGTTGATCTCTTCTCACATTTTCTCTAGTCAGTTGGGGCAGTTCTTGGCTGCGTACTTGAGTCAAATCACAGTAATATCTTGGCACTCCAGCAGGGGTGACCCTAACAGCTTCGGCCCCTGTAGCCCCCTTATGACTGTGCTCTACTCCTTGGCATACAGCGAGTACTCCCTCAAGAGGCAAATAGGCCCAGCTCTTCTGGCCAAGGCCAGTATCTGTGGCGTAAGGTCTTCAGAAAAGGGCATCTGCACTCCCACTCCTGGCTGATACTTCAAACTGAACCGAAACTCAGACAATGTGGCCAACCACTGATGTCCAGTGGCATCTAGTTTGGCAGTAGACAGCAAGTAAGTCAAAGGATTGTTATCTGTTTTCACCACGAATGTGGCCCCATATAGATAGTCTTGCAGCTTGTCTACCATGTCCCACTTGAGAGCCCGAAAATCTAACTTGTGCACAGGATAATTCTTCTCGGGGGGAGTGAGGCTGTAAATCACAAAGGCCAGAGGACAAAGCTTTTCTTCTGATTCCTGATACAACACTCCCCCTAGCCCATCTCGACTAGCATCCACATGCAATTCATAAGGTTTTGAGGGATCAGCCTAGGCCAAAACTGGTGCTTCAATGAGGTTCCCCTTGAAATGTTCAAAAGCCTTCTCACGCTTCATCATCCATTGCTCTTGAATAGACTCACAAGGCTTTCTTTGACCCCTGGCATGGGTCTTCTGCGTGTCTTTACCCATCTACTTTTGCAATAGCTCATTTAGAGGTTTTGCAATTTGTACAAAATTTTTCACAAATCTCCTATAGTAGGAGCAGAATCCCAGAAATTACCTCAGTTTGGTGACAGCGTGTGGTCAAGGCCAGGAGGTGACAGCTTCCAACTCCCTCAGCTGAGACCATGTGTTCAAGATAAGTGACTGAAGTCTGGTAGGATTGACACTTCTCTAGTGACAACTTCAGCCCTTCGGCGTGTAACCTCTGGAAGACTTTCTCAAGTCAAGCTTCAGGCTCCTCCAAGGTCTTGCCAAAAACAATGATGTCATCCAAGTACACAAGCACCTCTATCAAATTCATGTCACCCACTGTATTCTCCATCAGTGTCTGAAAGGTGGCTGGGGCCCCTATTAACCCCTGTGACCTGCGGTTGAATTCAAAGAATCCTAGTGGGCTGATAAAGGCTATCTTCTCTTGGTCATCTGGATGCATAGGTATCTGATAGTACACACTCTTCGGATCCAGAACACTGAACCACTTAGCTCCTGATAGGCATTGCAGGGCATCTTCTATACAAGGTGTGGTGTATTAATCCGGAACAGTTGTCTGATTCAGAGTTCTGTAGTCGATACGCATACATTTTTCTTGCACACTACCACAATAGGAGATGTGTAAGGGCTCCTAGACTCTCTAATAACTCCTGAATTCTTCAATTCAGCCAGCTGTTCCCAAAGATCTTTCAAGTCACACAAAGGCACTCATCTAGCTCTCTCTCAGAAAGGCTTGTTTCCACTCAGCCGAATTTGGTGTTGAGCGCTCTTGGCACAACCCACATCAAAGTCATTCTTGGAGAACATCTTCTCCCTTCGGATTAGCTGGGCTTTGATCCTCTCTTCCCATCTGGGAGACAAAGTGGGATGCTGGACAGTGGGCTCTCTACCATTTTCCCTCTGGATTAAGTCACCCCCGGTTACTGGGGTAGCTGCACTCACCTTCCCAATCACCATACAAGGTTTCAGGCTGATGGAGTAACTGGTGACATTTCTCACACTTGCAGGGATTTTTCCCCCCACTCTTCAATAATGCCCTAGTGGGCACAATTTCCGGATCCAGTTCTATTCCATATCTTCTTCCAATGGATCAGCTTCTACCACCACGTAGGGGCCCGGTTAATCCCAAAATAGTTTAACAGTGGCTTTCATGTAGACCCTTTCTCCAGGTTGCAACACTCTTTCTTGCATATCCAATTGCCACGGTCTCCCTACCCCTTGAACGGGTGCCTTCTTTTCTTGCAGTACACACTGAAAAGCCTGCCTCAACTGAGGATGAATCTTCCTCACGAGGGCACCTTCTACGGCCAAAGGGGTGAGTAACCTCCTCACAAGGTTGGTGTTGGTTCCTATCAGCAAAGAATTGCAGCCTGCCCCAGGAGGTCGAGGACAGACAACAGCCAAGGTGTCGAAACTTTCTGGCTTCCCGGCCAAGGAAGGATAAAAAGTTATCTTGATAGGGATATATCCGTCATAAGGGCACTTTTGGGTTACTATACCCCAAATCTCCAACTCCTCAAGCTTACACAAAGTAATATGTGTAAGAAGAAGAAGTGCTTGTTATAGAAGGCCTGATACAACAATGCCACCTGAGCTCCAGTATCCAACAGTGCTTGAGTGTAGATTCCTTCCACTTGTACCAAAGCTATTGGAGAAGGCCCTACCAAGTTAATTGGCAGATTTCCAGAAAGTGACTCTATAGTCTGAGCCCTAATCGGCTTCTTCGGTGGCTGAGGATCCTTATTAACAACTTGATCAGAAAGGTGTGCATTTATCCCCTGTGTTTGTCTTCCCTTCCCTGGGGACCCATTTTTTTTTTGAACAGGCAAGGGAGGGAAAGGAATAGCAGGAGGCTTTTGCTTCTTCTTTTTCAAGGGAGGGAAAGGAATAGCAGGAGGCTTTTGCTTCTTCTTTTTCTTTGACTCCTTGCTAGAGTTGGAGCACAGTTTTCCTCCAGGACGCTCAATTAGCTCCTTCACTGAGGTCCCCTGAAGTTTCCCGTCGGCTTTGGAAAAGTGCCTTCTGTAAGGCTCTTAAAACTTCCGTAAGCAACTGTGGGCTGATTCCAGCTTTGGGGCACTTAGTCTGGAAGTGCCCAACTTCTCTGCATCTAAAACATCTCTTGGCCTTACTCGGATGAGGCTTCGATCCTCCTGGTGGAAATTCTTGATATTGTAGTTTCGCTTGAGTTTCCATTACCCGCATAAACGCATGATACATCTGGGTCTGAGCCTGGGCAACTTGGGTCATTAGTTAGACTGGGTCAGACTCATTGATTGGCTTTTTGGGGTCAGGACTTGTGAGCCCTCCTTGTTCTGGTTCTACAGGGTGGGCCATTTATATGGATACACCTTAATAAAATGGGAATGGTTGGTGATATTAACTTCCTGTTTGTAGCACATTAGTATATGTGAGGGGGGAAACTTTTCAAGATGGGTGGTGACCATGGCGGCCATTTTGAAGTCGCTCTTCTGTCCCTCCTCTAGAAAGCATGCTGTAGTGACCACTAGGGGCAGTATTTGTCCACGAATCACCGCTATATTACCCGGGTCAAATCTTCAGTGACAGCTGGTCTTTGATCTTCTGTAATTCAGGCAATCAGTCATCTTATGTATATCCGCGCTAAGACAATAAACCTGCTTAAATTGAATCTAGTTGAATTTGATAACTTAGCAGCCAGCCACCAAGGTCTATAGACAAAACCTAAACACAAATCAGAAATAACATAAAGCAGCGGCGCGTCTTATATTAATATAGGTGTATCCTCCTTATGAATTG
>BLSH010286986.1:225556-248032 GCA_018402905.1 Glandirana rugosa | reverse complement strand
ACGTGACAAAAGTTTATCAGTCGTTTTTACCTCAACTAAATGATTTATTTTCTCGTATCTACAAAACGTCTCACTTAAAAGTGGTTCGAAGCACTTATTCAATTACGATTCCTTTTAAAACGAATCGTTTCTTACGGGTCTTTCATTTTGGTCCGCAAAACGAACCTATCTTTACCTACTGACTTCAGTACGTTTCGAAACGATTCGACTCCCTTTTAAGTCGTTCGTTTAAAAATATAATGTTTCACTTTTACGAAATAAATAAAACGTTTAGTTGGAATATCTGGTCGTAACACTCTTCTTCGTCATTTCGTGTCGGTGACCCATCGTGGTGTTTAGTCCTTCGTCTCGGACATATGTCATCACTAGACCATACCAAAGGGTCTACACGAATATGACAACAACCCCTTTAACGTATAAAGTATAAGGAGTAATTCCAACTGGAGTGTTTATAGATAATATCGGAGATTATAGGACCAATGGAACGTACTGAGTTGAATAACCGTAAACTTGACGGAATATACCAGTTCGATCGGGGGAGTGGAGTCCTTACATTTCCAGTAAATGCCAATAAGTTGAGTCATGCAAGGTAACCAGGATATTAGAGGCTATAATAGATATTTGTGAGGTCAACCTTAATGAGGAATATGAAATATGCAATTTCCCCAACAACAGTATAAGCACATCTGGGAAACCATACCAGATCACTACTGTATACAGGCTCTGCTTCCTGATTTGTGGTGCTACCCAGTGGCTGTGCTTTACTGCTTCTTCTCACAATGCTGGTCTATAAGGTTGATTTGCAAAATAAATAAAGCATTTTCACTTTGTAATATAAAAATTTGCTTGCTGAATTTTCCCTCAGCTTAGCAAAGCTTTGCATGACTTCAGTCATCCATTTCTATCCAAGCAAAACGCCTGGTTTTACTTTCTGGGCATTCTTTGCTAAGCAAAATTTTCCTTAGCATTAACTTATTCACGAAGCTTGGTGAAAATTCACTCTGCAAAACATCTATGCTCTTTTATTTAGTAAATCAACTCCATTTTTGCTGACTATTTGAAAACAGTGCATTCTTTATGTTGCAGAGTTCCTAGAGGTTAATCCACAAATCTCTATATTTAATAATACCAAAAATATGGAGTAACAGCCGATGATTGTGTGAAAGCCACTTCAAAAATGCCTGCAAGTTACACACTCATAATTGCCAACATTCTTAAAAAATGTATAGGGACACTTTTTTGTCTGTAGGCGGCGTCTTATTATAATTAGGGGACAGGGCATTCATTTCTAAGTGTGGCATAGCGGGGGTAGAAAAATGGGGCATGCGTAGCATTTCGTGGCGAAAAAAGGGGCATGGTCTAAACTAAATATTGGGCGTGCCTTAAAGGGGTGTGGTTAGAGTCTGAGATGAAAGAGGGATGGGGAGAGAAGGAAAAGGGGGATCGAGGGAGAAAGAAAGGGAGAGAGAAAGAATGAAAGAGAAAGAGATAGGGAGGGAAGAAGGAAAGAGAAAGAAGGAAAGAACGAGGGATGGAGGGACAGCCAGCCCAGGTCCTACACCACAATAGAAATATGCATTTTCCAGAAAGTTTAACAATCAGCAGATAAAGATACTCCAAACACATGGTGTTGGTGCTTCAATCATCACGGCACCGTGGTTGTTATGGTGTCAGGATGATTGAAGAGTATTATTTCTTACATTGTAATATAAAATGAAGTAGTTCAACTCACCATAATGCAGAACCAGTGGGAGCCCTGAGCGTGTCACTTGCCACTGTTGCCTGCCACCAGATGCAGCGTGCCACTTGCCACCGTCACCTACCACCAGATGCAGCATCTCACTTGCCACCGTCGCCTGCCACCAGTTGCAGCTAGCCACTTGCCACTGTCACCTACCACCAGATGCATCATGTCACTTGCCACCATCACCTACCACCAGATGCAGCATGTCACTTGCCACCATCGCCTACTACCAGATACAGTGTGTCACTTGCCACATCGCCTGCCACCAGATGTAGCAGCGTGTCACTTTCCACCGTCGCCTACCACCAGATGCAGTGTGCCACTTGCCACATCGCCTGCTACCAGATTCAGCTTAGCTCACTTGTCACTAGATGCAGTTTGTGTCACCAGAGATGCAGCGTGTCACTTTGTCACCACAGATTGGGGGAGATTAGCTCGCGGGAATCATCTTTCCTGAGGAAAATAGTCAGCGTGCAGGTAACTTTCTTTCAAATCTGGCAGCTTGCCAGGTTAATTGAGAAAATAGGTTTGCAGGTTAAAACAAACAAAACAGAAAATAAGTCCTTGTCGTCTGGCGCTAACCTGAACAGTACAGTTTGCTCACTATACTGTGTGGGGCTGGCCCCCGACACCCATAAAACATAAGCCAAAATGCAAACCTTGTCTTTTTAAAGTCCAAACAGACACAGGGCTCCCTCAGATTTCCCCTCTGAGTTCCAGGTCAGAGCTAAAGTGAGATCTCTTCCTGATTATTTAAGCCACCCGCTGGTGGACTCCAGTGGACCACAAACTCTGAACTGGAACCAGCCCTTCCACAGTGGCTGGTAAAATCCTGTCCGGACTCCGTTTAATCCTTTCCAAATGAACGCATATGAGGCGACAGGTAGCGTCCATCTACCACTTTGCCTCGCATACCATCACACATCCTCCCCCTCTGCTCAAGCTCCTGCAGCTGAGCAACTGTCCCAACCATACCAGTGGACCTGGGAGAGGGCATCTGCATTGTTCTGGAGTTTTCCCGCCCAGTGTTCCACTGTGAACTTAAATGGCAGTAGGGCCAGGAACCACCTAATCACCCAACTATTTTTCTCCCTGTTGTCATACATCCACTTCAGGGGGGCATAGTCGGTGACTAGCCTAAACAACCTTCCTAAAAGGTATTACTTTAGTGCCTCTAAGGTCCACTTGATAGCCAGACACTCCTTCTCCACAATGGCATAGTTCCTCTCATGCCTGTTAATCTTCCTGCTTAAGTAGACAATCGGGTGCTCCTCACCATCTCTGATCTGGGACAGAACAACACCTAGTCCTACCTCAGAGGCGTTTGTTTTGTGAAGTCCGGGGTCATGAGCACCGGTTGTACACAAAGGGCCTGCTTCAACTTCTGGAATGCCTTCTCGGCTTCGGGATTCCACTTAACCATGCCTGAGCCTTTGTCAGATCAGTCAGAGGGACGGCAATGGTGGCAAAGTCGGGTACGAACCGCCTGTAATACCCTGTAATCCCCAGGAAGGCGCAAACCTGTTTTTTATTCACCGGTTGGGGCCATTTTTGAATTGCCTCAATCTTATTGGTCTGGGGCTTGATCAGTCCCCGACCAATAACATACCTAAGGTATTTGGCCTCCTCCAGGCCTATGGCACACTTTTTTAGGTTGGCTGTTAAACCTGCTACCCTCAGCGAATCTATGACTGCCTGTACTCAGGGCAGATGCGATTCCCAATCTGGACTGTGGATGACCACATCATCCAAATAGGCAGCTGCAGAGGGGCGATGCAGCCTCAAGGTTTTGTCCATCATTCTCCGGAAGGATGCAGGGGCCCCATGCAGACCAAACAGCATTCTTGTACTGGAAGGACCACTCGGGGGGGTAGAAAAGGCAGCGTTTTCCTTTGCTGACTCTGTTAGGGGGATCTGCCAGTAGCACTTAGTTAGGTCTAGGGTTGTTATGTAGCGAGCACCTTCCAACCTGTCCACAAGTTTGTCAACCCGCGGCATCGGGTATGCGTCAAACTTAGGCACGTTATTCAGTTTGCTGAAATTGTTACAGAACCTGATAGTGCCATCGGGCTTTGGGACCAACACTATAGACCTCAAGCAGGTGCTGTGGGACGTCTAACTCCAACAAACTCTATTTCCTTCGCCACCGCCTCCCATCTAGCCTCAGGTATTCAGTAGGGTTTTACATTTACGCGGACCCCTGGTTCCGTAATTATGTCATGTTGTAGTACGGTGGTCAGTTCAGGTAGGGGAGAGAAAAAATTTCTATTTCTAATGATAAATTCCTTCATTCCTAAATTCCGTCATTTTGTTGCATCAGTGACAAGGGCTCATTATGGGGATGTCCAGAGTCAAGGATAGCCTGTCCTCTTGAGGAGTGGGCACTGCCAATAAAGTCTCTCTGTCTTTCCACTATTTTAAGAGATTAACATGGTAAATTTGCTCGGGTTTCCTTTTCCCTGGCTGGTAAACTTTGTGGTTCACTTCCCCTACTCTTTCCCTAATCGCAAAGGGACCCTGCCACTTTGCTAGGAATTCACTAGCATCAGCCCTCTGTCTCCGAGGTTGATAATCATGGTGCTAACAGTCCCGCCCACTGTTCTTTTGGCCATCCTTCGTGAAGAGTGACTCTTTCAAAAGCTGTGAGATACGCCTCCACGTCATCCGCAGGTGTCATCTTCTGCATGTGGTAAGAGGCGTGTACCAACTTTGGTTCCACTGTCACCGGAGCTGCGGACCCCTTCTTTAATTCCACCAGAGCCTTCATAAACCAGAGATTCATCTCCTGCTGAGCCGCCAGGGCCTGGTGATTCGCCTCCTGCTGTGCTGCAGCGGCATGGCGGTTTGCCTTGTGCAGTTGGCGAATTTCCTTCTGATGTGCTGCAGCGGCCTGGTGACTTTCCTCCCACTGCACTGCAGCGGCTTGTGCGACCTGGAGGTTGGTCTCCCGTTGGGCCGCAGTCACTTGTAGCAAGGCCTTCAACATCTCCTCCATTTTGGAAAGGTGCCCGCTGAACTCCACCACGTGTGGGAGATTAGCTTGTGGGGATCATCTTTCCTGAGGAAAATAGTCAGCGTCCAGGCAACTTTCTTTCAAATCTGATGGCTTGCCAGGTTTATTTAGAAAATAGGTTTGCAGGTTAAAACAAACAAAACAGAAAATAAGTCCTTACCGTCTGGCGCTAAACTAAACAGTACAGTTTCCTCAATATACAGTGTGGGGCTGGCCCACTGACACCCACAAAACATAAGCCAAAATGCAAACCTAGTCTTTTTAAAGTCCAAACTGACACAGAGCTCCCTCAGATTTCCCCTCTGAGTTCCAGGTCAGAGCTAAAGTGAGATATCTTCCTGATTATTTAAGCCACCTGCTGGTGGACTCCAGTGGACCACAAACTCCAGACCATAACCAGCCCTGCCACGGTGGCTGGTAAAATCCGGACTCTGTTTAATCCAGTCCAAATTAACCCATACGAGGCGACAGGTAGCGTCCGTCTACCACTTTGCCTTGCATACCATCACAAGATACAGCACTCACTTTGTCACCACAGATACAGCACTCACTTTGTCACCACAGATACAGCGCACACTTTGTCACCACAGATACAGAGCTCTCTTTGTCACCACCGATACAGCGCACTTGTCATGCACAGATACAGCGCTCACTTTGTCACCACAGATACAGCGCTCACTTTGTAACCACAGATACAGCGCTCACTTTGTCACCACCGATACAGCGCACTTGTCACCACAGATACAGCACTCACTTTGTCACCACAGATACAGCGCTCACTTTGTCACCACAGATACAGCACTCACTATGTCACCACAGATACAGCGCTCACTTTGTCACCACAGATACAGCACTCACTTTGTCACCACAGATACAGCGCTCACTTTGTCACCACAGATACAGCGCTCACTTTGTCACCACAGATACAGCGCTCACTTTGTCACCACAGACACTTTTCTGTGTTTTTTGTTTTTTTCTGGAATTTTATTTTTTTTAAAAAGTGTGCAATATGTTACAATTTAAAATAATATATCTATGACATGGTATTCAAACTATATAACATGAACACCTTAATGAAAGATTGAGACTTTATGTAAAGTCTTAAATTATTTCAAGTTCTCTCAGCTAAATACAAGCAAATACTGGCATACAATTCAAGTAACACTGTACTTTTCAATGCAGTTCTCAAACAAGATAACAATGCATATTGACCACTAAAATGCCCTGCAGGGGAAAGGCTCCAGTTTTGTTTGTGGGCTCCATCTTGTGCCTCCTACAGTTGGGGGATTGTTGGGATATAGTAGATGATATAGTAGATGATAGTTTCTGTCCTCTCAGGCCTTAAAGCGGTTGTATACCCAGGCAACAAAAAAAAACCTGCAATGCAAAGGCATAATGAGCTAGTATGCACCACATACTAGCTATTTATGAAATACTCATCTTAGAACAAAGATCCGTTAGGGCTGCTCAGCCCCCTCTGAGGGAGCGGACATCTTCCCTCAGATCAAGACCTTCAAGAATTAAACAGCGGAGGCCCACTAATCTCTAAAAGACCTGGCACTGAAGACCATTCCTAACTGGAAATGAAGACCTGGAACTGGAATAAAACAGAGACTGGTTTAAAAGGTAACTTTTCACTGCCTGATCCATTTTTGTGGGTTTTTGTACACATTTAAAAAAATCATTTTAGGCCTGAAGATTAGTTAAAGTGATTGTAAATGTAATTTATTTCAAATAACAAACATGGTATACTTACCTTTTCTGTGTAATGGGTTTCCACAGAGCAGCTCTGTTCCTCCTCTTCTGGGGTCCCCTGCTGGCGCTCTCGGCTCCTCCCCCCTTCATAGTGCCCCATAGCTAGCCGCCTGCTATGGAAGCACTCATGCAGACTGGATCCCAAGCTGAGCTCTGTGTGTGCATTGACATTCCTTCTGTGTTATGGTCCTAGATTGCTCACAAAAAATAATTTTACCAGATAAAAAGCACTGTGTTCTAAAGCAGGCAATTGATTGCATACAAATTTAGTCATGATTGCATAATCAAAAATGAGCTCCCCAATTCCTTTAGATCCAGTCCATTGTTCCTTAGGGCTCCTCCTACCGAATATCCTAACCATTGCTAGATATTTGATAGTGTTAAAATGGAAACAACAACTCCCAACCTCTCAAACTGACCTTCATAAACGCCATATGGAATATTTCATGGTTCAAATATACAATATCATATCCAAATTTAATAAAATATGGCATCCCTGCCATTTTTCTGATCCATAGTCCCATTGGTAGGGCGATTTTCTCTGTGTTTTGTTAATCTGGAGGTGCATGGGATTGTCCAGTAGGAACTGGTCGTAACCCCACTCCCTCTCTCCCCTTTACTTCTCTCTCCCTCTCTTATTTCTATTCTACTTCTCCCTCTTTTCTTCTATTGTTATTTTCTTTTTCTTTCTGTATATTCAACCTAGTTTTATAACTTGTGCTGCAGCGGACTTCTCATCCTATCCCTATATATACTATATTACCAAAAGTATTGGGATACCTGCCTTTACACGCACATAAACTTTAATGGCATACCAGTCTTATTTCGTAGGGTTCAATGTTGAGTTGGACCACCCTTTGCAGCTAGAACAGCTTCAACTCTTCTGGGAAGGCTGTCAGCAAGGTTCAGGAGTGTGTCTATGGGAATGTTTGACCATTCTTACAGAAGCATATTTGTGAGGTCAGGCATTGACGTTGGACAAGAAGGCCTGGCTCACAGTCTCTGCTCTAATTCATCCCAGAGGTGTTCTATCAGGTTGAGGTCAGGACTGTGCAGGCCAGTCAAGTTCCTCCACCCCAAACTCGCTCATCCACGCTATATTGCCAAAAGTATTGGGCCACCCCTCCAAACCATTTGGTTGAGGGGGATTATGGTGTGGGGTTGTTTGTCAGGGGTTGGGCTTGGCCCCTTAGTTCCAGTGTAAGGAACTCTTAAGGCGTCAGCATACCAAGACATTTTGGACAATTTAATGCACCCAACTTTGTGGGAACAGTTTGGGGGTGGCCCCTTCCTGTTCCAACATGACTTCGCACCAGTGCACAAAGCAAGGTCCATAAAGATATGAATAAGCAAGTTTGGGGTGGAGGAACTTGACTGGCCTGCAGTCCTGACCTCAACCCGATAGAACACCTTTGGAATGAATTAGAGTGGAAACTGGAAGCCAGGCCTTCTTGTTAAACATATACAAACAAATGTCAATTGCCTCCACCTATAACTGGCCTTTATAGTACAGAGAACTGGAAGGGCAGATGCATGTCAAACAAAAACCAAAGAATTTCCAAGCTCAACTTACCGACCAGCTTGCGACCAACCAAATTAACCTGGCTAACAGTATGCGTTAAAAACAGGGGTTTGGTTACACACATTTGCAAATGCATGCGCAAGCTGCAGGCCAGTGGCAAGACACCCTGTATACTGCAGAACCTATCTCTGTATAAGAGTCTTCACAATGGAAGCACATGCATTTAATGGATAGATGTAGGGCAGGTGAATCAAGGAGCCCAACCCTCCTTAAAAGTTACAGGAACACACTGGACATCCAGCAGATTGCACACTGGTGGCTAAGGTGTCAGTGTGTTGCCTCAGCAATATATCAATACTACAAACAAATGTCACTTGCCCCCACCTATAACTGGCCTTTACAGTAAGGAGCACTGGAAGGGCAGACGCTTATTGTCCAACATCAGTGCTTGACCTCACAAATGCGCTTATGGAAGAAATGTCAAATATTCCCATAGACACACTCCTAAACCTTGTGAACAGCCTTCCCTAAAAAGTTGAAGCTGTTAAAGCTGCAAAGGGTGGGCCAACTCAATATTGAACCCTACGGACTAAGACTGGGATGCCGTTAAAGTTTATGTGCGTGTAAAGGCAGGTGTCCCAATACTTTTGGTAATAGAGTGTTATGCACTCACCAGCTACTTTATTAGATATACCTTGCTATTACCGGGTTGGACCCCCTTTTACCTTCAGAACTGCCTTCATTTTTCATGAAATAGATTTAGCAATGTGCTGGAAACATTCCATAGAGATTTTGGTCCATATTGTAATGATAGCATCACGCAGTTGCTGCAGATTTATCGGCTGCACATCCATGATGCAAATCTCCCATTCCACCACATCCCAAAGGAGCTCTATTGGATTGAGATCTGGTGGCTGTGGAGGCCATTGGAGTAAAGTGAAATCATTGTCATGTTCAAGAAACCAGTGGTGAGATGATTGGAGCTTTGTGACATGGTGCATTATCCTGCTGGAAGGAGCCATCAGAAGATGGGTACACTGTAGTCATAAAGGGATGGACATGGTCAGCAACAATACTCAGGTAGGCCGTGGTGTTTAAATGATGCTCAATTGGTACTAAGGGGCCCAAAGTGTGCCAATAAAATATCCCCTACACTATTACACCATCACCTCCAGCCTGAACCATTGATACAAGGCAGGATGGATCCATGCTTTCATGTTGTTCAATTCAAATTCTGATCCTACCATCTGAATGCAATAGCTGAAATCGAGACTCATGAGACCAGCCAATTTTTCCAATCCTCGATTGTCCAATTTTGGTGAGCCTGTGCGAATTGAAGCCTTAGTTTCCTGTTCTGAGCTGACATGAGTGGCACCTGGCGTGGTCTTCTGTTGCTGTAGCCCATCTGCTTCAAGGCTCGATGTATTGTGCGTTCAGAGATAGTATTCTGCATACCTTGATTGTAGCAAGTGAGTATTTGAGTTCCTGTTTCATTTCTATCATCTCAAACCAGTCTGCCCATTCTTCTCTGACCTCTGACATCAACAAGGCATTTTCCTCTACACAATCACCGCTCACTGGATATTTTCTCTTTTTCTGACCATTTTCTGTAAACCCTAGAGATGGTTGTGTGTGAAAATCCCAGTAGATCAGCAGTTTTTGAAATACTCAGACCAGCCCATCTGGCATGAACAACCATGCCACATTCAAAATCACTTAAGTCCCCTTTCTTACCCATTCTGATGCTCGATTTGAACTTCAGCAAGTGGTCTTCACCACGTCTAGATGCCTAATTGCATTGAGTTGCTGCCATGTGATTGGCTGATCATCAATTTGTGTTACCAAGCAATTGAACAGGTGGACCTAATAAAGTGGCCAGTGAGAGCATGTCTTAATGATGACAGTCATTTTTTAACATTTATATTTTCTCTTGGAGTTATTTTTAAACTAATCATATGTGATTTACAGTACTGTGCAAAAGTTTTAGGCAGATGTGAAGAAATGCTGTGAAGTAAGAATGTTTTCAAAAATATATATTTTAATTGATTATGGTTATCAATTTACAAAATGCAAAGTGAGCAAACAGATGAAAAATCTAAATCAAATCAATATTTGATGTGACTATCCATTGACATCAAACCAGCATCAATTCTTCTAGGTACACTTGTACACAGTTTTTAAATAAACTTGGTAAGTAGGTAGGTTGTTCCAAACATCTTGGAGAACTAACTTCAGAGCTTCTGTCGATGTAGACTGCCTCAAATCCTTCTGTCTCTTTATGTAAACCCAGGCAGACTCAATTATGCTGTGATCAGGGCTCTGTGGGGGCCAAACCATCCCCATCCAGGACTCTTCGCTCTTCTTTACGCTTAAGATAGTTTTTAATGACATTTTCTGTATGTTTGGGGTTGTTGTCCTGCGCACAAAAAATTTGGGACCAATCGCACACCTCCCTGATGGTATGACGTGATGGATAAGTATCTGCCTGTATTTCTCAGTATTAAGGACACCATTGATCGGGCAAAATTGAGGACCGTAGATGCCGTGGTCGGCAAAGGAAACTTAAAATAAGTTCTGCTGCTGACGATAGCACATATGTGTATGTTATTTGCTGTTTATACCCATAGTACAGCCCAGAAACAATAGTGCTCATTGTGCTTTTTTTATCCTACCTAACACACACTGACAAAAAAAATCCTGTCCAAAAAAACTGACCCTGACCTTCGACCTGGACCTTGACCCAAACACTAACCCTGGCACTGACCTAGATCAAACCTTGATCTAGGTTTTTTTTTCACACACACTTTTTTTTCTCTCTCTGCAAGGACAGAGAGAGATGCAATGCATTTCTTTCCTCCATTCACAGAGAGAGAAAACACAGGGGCGAGCTTCCCCATGACTGATCACTGAGATAGCCAATCAGAGGCTATCACAGCGAGCAGGTGACCCGGAAATGAAAGTTCTGGGTCCCAATCATTAGTCAAAGAGTCCTGGAAGTAATGGTTTTGCCCCCACAGAGCCCTGATCTCAACATCATTAAGTCTGTCTGGGATTACATGAAGAGACAGAAGGATTTTAGGCAGCCTAGATCCACAGAAGATCTGTGGTTAGTTCTCCAAGATGTTTGGAACAACCTACCTGCCGAGTTCCTTCATAAACTGTGTGCAAGTGTACCTAGAAGAATTGATGCTGTTTTGAAGGCAAAGGGTGGTCACACCAAATATTGATTTGATTTTGATGCATCTTCTGTTCATTTACTTTCACTTTTTTTAACTGATAAAAATAAACTTTTAACACTTCTACTTCTGAAAGCATTCTTAATCGACAGCATTTTTTCACACATGCCTAAAACTTTTGTACAGTACTGTACATACTTGCATTTAAGTTCTGAGCTGGAACTCTGTCATATGGCACACAATGCCAATATGTTTGTACAATTCTATTTTTTGGCTGGAAGATTAAACCTTGCTGCAGCTTATTGTACATGTATTCTTTTTCTTGAAATACAGTGCATCCAGAAAGTATTCACAGAATAGAGATATACCTGTGCTCAGATCCCAATAGCTTGTACATGTAATGAACTACCAGGTGCTAAAGGGGTGTGACTGCATGTTAACACTACAAATACCAAATGGACCCTCTGCACACTGCTACACCCTTCCCAGCAAACTATGCAATGTAAAACAGGGATATTTAGTTCACATATATTGCAATACATGTTTAAGCTGACCAACTCCATCAACGTAATCCCTCTTCTGGCCAGTCCTACACTGCCTTGCCACTGCAAATGCTACAGTGGAGACCATGCCAACCTGGGGCATGAAGACACAAGATGGGGGAGAGCGACTAGGTTCAGATCTGGTCACTAATCTGTATATAACAGAATAGAGATATACCTGTGCTCAGATCCCAATAGCTTGTACATGTAATGAACTACCAGGTGCTAAAGGGGTGTGACCACAAGTTAACACTACAAATACCAAATGGGCCCTCTGCACATGACTACACCCTTCCCAGCAAACTATGCAATGTAAAACAGGGATATTTAGTTCACATATATTGCAATACATGTTTATGCTGACCAACTCCGTCAAAGTAATCCCTCTTCTGCCACTGCAAATGCTACAGTGGGCACCATGCCAAACGGAAAGTATTCACAGCGCTTCACTTTTTCCACATATTATGTTACAGCCTTATTCCAAAATGGATTAAATTCATTATTTTCCTCAAAATTCTACAAACACCCCATTATGACAACGTGAAATTAGTTTGTATGAAGTCTGAAAATTTGTTAGGCCTCATACACACAGGCGCCTGCAAAAATAATAAGCAAAACGCTGGGCCTGACGTCAGGGAAAAAAATCTCAGTTTTTCTCGGCGTTTTGCATTGACATCAATGCACGTTTTTTCACGCTAGCTTTCAGCGGCGTTTTCTGCCTCTATTCAAAATCAATGGTTCCCTATGGGAGCCCATTGATTTGAATAGAAGCCGCACCATAAGTCGGATCACGATGACCCGACTTGCGGCGCGACTTGTGTGCTAGGGGTCTTAAAGGGGACCCCCGCAAAAAAATTGCGTAGGGTTCCCCCCCAAGAGCACTCCAGGCTCTTCGATCTAGCATGGATTTTAAGAGGAACCCCCACGCCGAAAAAACTGCATAGGATCCCCTCAAAATCCATACCAGACCCTTATCTGAGCACGCAGCCTGGCAGGCCAGGAAAGGGGGTGGAGGCAAACGAGCGCCCCACCTCCTGGACTGTACCTGACCGCATGCCCTCAACATGGGGACAAGAGCCTCTACCCGACAACCCTGGCCGTTGGTTGTCGGGGTTTGCGGGCGGAGGCTTATCGGAATCTGGAAGCCCCCTTTAATAAAGGGGCCCCCAGATGCCGGCCCTCCCACCCTATGTAAATGAGTATGGGGTACATCATACCCCTACCCATTTAGCTGGAAAAAAAAGTGCACCAAAAAACACACTACACAGCTTTTTAAAATATTTTATGAAATCAGCTCCAGCGTCTTCTCCCCTCTCTTCTCCATTGTCTTCTTTCTTCGGCTCTTTTGTGGGGTCTTCTGTCTTCTGTGGGGTCTTTGGTCTTCTGCCAAAGACCCCACAAAAGAGCCGAAGAAAGAAGACGATGGAGAAGAGAGGGGAGAAGACTCCGGAGCTGATTTAATAAAATATTTTAAAAAGCTGTGTAGTGTGTTTTTTTGGTACACTTTGATGGCCCCCCCTGCCCCAAAGCATCCATACTCCCCATGTTGAATGCATGCGGCCTGGTATGGTCCAGGAGGGGGGGGGGGCGCTCGCTCATCCCCACCCCCTTTCCTGGCCTGCCAGGCTGCGTGCTCAGATAAGGGTCTGGTATGGATTTTGAGGGGACCCTACGCAGTTTTTCGGCGTGGGGGCTCCTCTTAAAATCCATGCTAGATCGAAGAGCCTGGTATGCTCTTGGGGGGGAACCCCACGCAAATTTTTTTGCGGGGGTTCCCCTTTAAGACCCCTAGCACACAAGTAGCGTCGCAAGTCGAATCATCATGATCCGACTTCTGGTGCGGCTTCTATTCAAATCAATGGGCTCCCATAGGGATGAGGCTTAACGCTGTGTATACAACATTAAGCAATGTTATGGAGCGTTTTGCCGGCTCAGCGTCATGGTGTGACACCATGACGCTGCAGCTTCGGAACGCACTGGTCCCGCGTTCTAGCCACAGCTCACTAACGCCGACGCCCTCTACTGCTCAAAAACATCAGCGTTTTTAGAGGGCCATTGAATAACTTGGAGAGCTGCAAAAAACGCCCAAAAACGTGGCGTTAAAAAACGCCCGTGTGCATGAGGGCTTAAAAAAAAAAAAAAAATCACATGCACATAAGTATTCACAGCCTCAAGTCTTTTATGATGCTACAAGCTTGGCACACCTATTTTTGAGCAATTTCTCTCATTCTTCTTTGCAGGACCTCTCAAGCTCCATCATGTTAGATGGGGAGTGTCGGTGCACAGCCATTTTCAGATCTCTCCAGGGATGTTCAATCGGGTTCAAGTCTGGGCTTTGGCTGGGCCACTGATGAACCTTGGCCCCAGTCTGATTGAATATTTTCCAGATGCACTGTGTTAATTAAAAAAAGAAAGTAAAAAAAAATTAGGCAAGGGGGGCAGCAAGAAAGGGAATTAAGAGATAGGGAGGGGGCAGGCAAACAGATAGAAGGGGCAGTACATACGGTAACTCTAATGCCCCGTACACACGGGATGACGATCGTACATACGATCGTCGCAAATCGTATGTTGCATAATGTAAATAGCATACTGACGTGCACCCGACGGTCGTACATACAACTTGTGGCCGGCCGAACGTGATGACGCGAAAGAGCGTATAAAGAGGAAGTGCTGGTATCGTAGCGTCACCCTTTGGGCTCCTTCATCTAATTTCGTGTTAGTTGAAGTGGATTTGGCGCATGCGTGTTTAGCACAATACAACTTGTTGTACCCAACTGCTCTACACACGATACAATGGTCGTATGTGAGCTTGTTGGTACGACCAAGTTTTGTAGTCTGCTCATACAACTCCCATGTACGACCGTCGTATGTTCGGCTGTTGAAAGCGCGCACACAAACGATCGATTTCGCATACAACGGTGGTGAGTACGACGTGTTAAATGCGATCGTCGTCCCGTGTGTACGAGGCATAAGAATGAGACAAGGAGGGATCAGAAGATAGAAGCGGGACCAAGACGAAGTATGGTCTTAGTATGGCTTCATGAGTCAAACCGTCAGCCAGAGATAATTTGTAAAATGATTAATGAACTACAAATACAACCACCATAAGAAGAAAAAAAAACAATGTTTTCCAATGGCATGAGAACGCAAAGATAATAGAATTAATTAACTGCTCACTGCCAGATGAGGCAGCAAGGTGTTGCTATGGCTGCAGAAGCAAAAGACTTCTACATTTCAAGCTAAACTGATTAAAAATAAATTATTCCCTTTGGAAAAAAATTACCATGGACTGAAAATGAATGAAGCTCGTTTACTGAATATATTAAAAGGCATTTCCCTAATTGGACAACACATTGCTGCTGTGTTATCTGTGACGGTGTCACACCACCATTGCTCTGTTCCATCTGGCTGAGCAGCCGTTTCACTGTGCATCACGGGCTAACAGGGGAAACATTATTAATGATCATTTGGAAATGCAGATTTCACATAAAAGCAGCGGGAAATAGTTGCATCTGCTTTCCACGATTTCAAGGGAAACCTGCCACGAGAGAGAAAAATGAGGCTGTCATTGTTGACCTTATCCTCAGAAAATGTTGGTTGACTGGCAGTGGTTGTCATACTTTAGAGCAGTGGTTCTCAACCCTGTCCTCAAGTACCCCCAACAGGCCATGTTTGCAGGGTTTCCTTTATCTTGCACAGGTGCTTTAAATTATCAATGGTCAATGGTTTGGTACTTTGGACAGATACTTTAACTTAAGCCCCATACACACGGGACGACGATCGTGTCAAATCGTATGTTGGCTGTTGTATGTAGCATACTGACTGCACTACACGATCGTACGACCGCAGAAGAACGTTCAGGTGCATGTAATTAGCATCCAGCCATTCCTGACTTCTGAGCATGCGTGTTTTGCACAATACAACTTTGTTGTACCAACTGCTCTGTACACACGATACAACGGTCGTATGAGCGCTTGTTGGTAGGACCAAGTTTTCTAGTCTGCTCATACAACTCCCTTGTACGACCGTCGTATGTTCGACTGTTCAAATCGCGCATACAAACGATCGATATCACATACAACGGTCGTTAGTATGACCTGTTGTATGCGATCGTCGTCCCGTGTGTACGGGGCTTAAGAGAAATCCCCAAAACATGGCCTGTTGGGTATACTTGAGGACAGGGTTGAGAACCACTGCTTTAGAGGGTTCATTCAACTTTAACAAAAAAAAAACTATGCAGGTAATTGGTGCCTGTAGATAAAAACCAACTGTGCAGCTTTGACTAAAGTTAAATAATTCCCTTGCTTTTGGTGTAGGCCATTTACACACCACCTAAAGCCTGACTGAAAAACTCCCAGAGATGCTGTCCCTCTGTCCTGCCTTGTTGCTAGGATGTTGCTAGGGCACTCCCAGCTGCTGCTCACCCTCATCATAACAGAAGTGAGCTCTCAAACTCCCACACGTGTGTGGTCACAGTCAGGGCTGCTGATAAGGCAGTACAGCCAGCCCTCCTGTACTGGGTCTGGACGCCATCAGTTCAAGAACGAGGCCCAGGAAATGCTGAGCAGGAGGGCCGGCTGTACTGTCTTATGCCTCCACCTACAGAGCTGCCAACTTCTCTTCCTCTTCCTCCAGCTGCACTGTAGGGGGATTGTTTCTAGCACATGAGCCCCTTCCATCTGCTGTCCAGGGCCCCACTTTGTGCCCCTTTCCTCTGCAGCACTGCCAGCTTCCCTCCTCTCCTGTCAGCAGCTACTTGGCACACGGGGATGTTGCAGGATGGAGAGCGTGGAAGGGGCCAGTAAATATGTCATTCACTGGCCTCCTTCTTTCCTGAATGAGCACAGTGAGCCATTGGTACCAATCACTCCTGTGTCCATTTATCACTGAAGCATAGTAAACTGTGTTCATTATACTTCAGTCTGTGAATGAGCAGGAAGCCTCACATCACTTCCTATTCATTCATCTGTGTAGCTGGGGCTGTAGAGAATGGGACTGATAAATCCTCAGTCACTTTCGGCCGGGGGAAGGGGGGCCCTTTCAGGCTGTTATGGGGCCCTGTGATTTCTAATAGCAGCCCTGGTCACAGAATCCCTGAGCTCAGTATCACAGAGAGAGTTTATACCTGCAATGGTGGGGGCGAACAGTAATGGTTGCCAAAGTGTTAGCAACATTCTAGCAAAAAGGCAGGGCAGACAACATTTCTCGGAGTTTTTCTGTTAGGCTTCCCGGAAGTACATAAATGGCCTACGCCTATGTCAAGGGCGTTATTCAACATTAGTCAAATCTGAACAGTTGCTTCTTATCTGCAGGTACCCCTTACCTGCGTAGGCCATTTTCTGCTAAAGGTGAACTAACTCTTTACCCCCTTCCTGCCCAGGCCAATATTTAGCTTTCAGCGCTGTCACTTTTGAATGACAATTGCTCGGTCATGCCACACTGAACCCAAATTAAATTTTTATAATTTTTCCACAAATAGAGCTTTCTTTTGGTGGTGTTTAATCACTGCTGGGTTTTTTTCATTATTTGCTAAAAAAAATGAAAATTAAAAAAAAAAACAGTTTTATAGTTTGCTATAAAATTTAGCAAACAGGTAATTTTTCTCCTTCATTGATGTGCACCGATGAAGCTGCACTGATAGGCTGCACTGATGGGCACAGATAAGGCGGCACTGATGGACACTGATGAGGCGGCACTGATGGACACTGATAGGTGGCACTGGTGGGCACTGATAGGTGGCACTGAGAGGTAGCACTGATGAGCACTGATTGGTGGCACTGATGGGCACTGGTAGGTGACACTGATAGGCAGCACTGATAGGTGGCATTGATGATGAGGCACTGATGGGCACTGATTGGCAGCACTGATGGGCATTGATAGGTGGCACTGGTGGGCACTGATTGGTGGCACTGATATGCACTGGCAGGTGGCACTGGTGGGCACTGGCAGGAGGCACTGGTGGGCACAGATGAGGCGGCTGTGGCTCTCCCTGTTTGGGACCAATGTCCCTTTGACAGAAGCCGGTAATCAGCTTTTTTTCTCCTCACGCTGTCAGTGTGAGAAGAAAAAAAAGCTAATTGCCAATCTTCTGTTTACATCACGTGATCAGCTGCCATTGGCTGACAGCTGATAATGTGGTAAGGGGCCGGGATCGGATCTGATCTGTGATCAGCCGACTCTCGTTGACTTGGTGATCACAGAGAGCGCTCAGGCAGCTCATGCATGGGAGAACATCTATTGACACCCTCCCGGCAATTAAGGCCCACGCTGTAGCCGTTTCTTGGCTATAGCATGGGTGGGAAGTGGTTAATAGTTGAAAGCGGAACTAAACCCATCAATTTAACAGTTTTCAAAAACAGTGCCGGGAATGTGACTGTCACATTGGTTGTGCTCTCAACCAAACTGTTAAACCATCCAATGTCTGGTGTCATAACTGATCACATGTGTAGCACCATGGCAGTTGCAGATCAAACAGAAGCCAAGATGGCAGCTTCCTTGGCTGAAAACAATGGGGGGGGGGGTTTAGTTCCGCTTTAAGTCACATACCCAGGACAAGTATTCAGATAAGGAGATCTGATTGTTTTCACCTTTTCCTGAACTGCATGCCTGTTCTGGGTCAGTAACGCAGAAAATAATGAAGAGAGAGGGTATACAGTCAGGCAAATAGCATTTCCTAGAAGGAGATCAGCTTTTCCAGTCCTTGTATTTCTCTCACGACAGCTTTACTTTGACACAATGCAATCCCAGATGATTCTGAGTATCTGATGAAAGAAATCCATAAGTAGGGGTTACAAACAGTAAACACAAATGCTAAAGTAATCAGTAGATCCAGAGCTATATGGAGTTGACATTATATGCAGGTTTGAATTTTTCCTGTAAGAGTTGAGACATGACCTGCCCTTCCTGCCTCCCTAGATTCCTATTGGCTGCCCTAATAATGGATAACCTCTCTGACAAATAAGGGGGTAGAGGGGCCAAGCTTAAAGTGTGTTTCCACTTTTGCAGTCAAAATGTATAACTCCCTTCCACAGTACAGTATATGTTTATGTGCTCCCATTCACACTGCATACCTAGAAATAATTGAAAAACATATTTCTTTTTACTTGTTTCTTTGGAGCAGGTTTATACATAGGACCCTCTAGGCAGCGTTCATCGTGCTTTAGAAAGATAAATGTGTAATTAATGGACAGCCTTGACATTTACTTGCCTTGAACAAGTAAAAATCTAAATAGCAGTTAGAAACATGTAACAAGTGGCATTATGCCAATCTGGCTGCAAAAGTGGAAATACTTTACCCTTTATAAGAGAAGTCAAAAGTTGTAAATAACATTTTATAGCTCTGATCTACAGATTTTTTTCTTTTATAACAGTCTTTACTGAAAGTAACCTCTGCATCCGCATTTGTTTCATCAAATTCTGAATAAGATTTTCCCAGGATTACAACAACGACTCATATTTAGGCCTCATACACACAGGCGTTTTTTGACGCCACATCTTTGGGCGTTTTTTTGCACCTCTCCATGTTAGTCAATGGCCCCATAAAAACTGCGACGCCAACGTTTTTAGGTTAAAAAATAGCAGAGGAATGTTTTTTTAAAAGAAAACACCTATTGACGCCGACGCTCACTAACGCGCATTAACGCTCATTAACGCCGATGCAAAACGCCAAAAAAAACGCTGATTTTGCCCTGACGTCAGGCCCGACGTTTTGCTTATTTTTTAACATACGCCCATGTGTATGAGGCCTTATAAGCATATATAGGTATTTTCTATACATACTAAGGTTGAGACACTTTAACATAATAACTGGTAGACTGTGCACTGCCAAAAAAAATAGTTTCTTTATGTTTTCGTTTCATTGTTTTTGTTTTTCCATTTTTATGATCATGCGTTATGATCGATATTCATTATTTTGAATAAATTAGTAACTTTGGATAAATTTGAATTTGTTACATTCCATTTGTATAAATGCGGTATTCGTTATTTAGTTAATTCCTAACTTTGGATAAATTTGAATTTGTTACGTTCCCTTCGTTTAAATGTGGTATTCGTTAGTTAGATAATTCCTAACGTTGGATATATTTAAATTTATTACGTTCCCTTCGTTTAAATGTGGTATTCATTATTTTGATAATCCGTAACTTTAGATAAATTTGAATTTGTTGCGTTCCATTCGTTTAGATGCGGCATTCGTTATTTCAGATAATTCGTAACTTCGAATAAATTTGTATCTACTACGTTCACTAACTGCCAAATTTGTAAGGAAATTCCAATACCTATAATTTAATAGTTTATAACTATTATTATAGTTTTTATTATTATTATTATTATTATTTTTTGTTCTTTATGATTTTCAAATTTTCGGATTTTCATTCTTATTTTTGGATTTTCATTCTTTCTGATTTTCGGATTTTCATATTTTTGTTCTTTCGGATTTTCCAATTTCCGATATTTATAATTTTCTCAAAAAACTAATTCGGAATGAAACAAATTGCGCATGTCTAATTACTAGGATACTTTATGTGATTGTTAGCAATTGATCTCACTGTAGCAAAAGGATAATCTTTGCTAAAGTGGAACTTCAATCCTAAAAAAGAAGAGTGAACAAGGAATGGACATTGAATGGTGATATATCAGTTTACACCAAATATACAAGTCATTAAAAAAATCAAATCTTTATTACACAAAAGTTAAAACAACATTCTATACATGCAATAAACCTTACAGAATCCTCAATATAAAATCAGACAGCAGGTAACAGTCAGATTATTCATAGTGTTTGCCTGCGCTTTTTGTGGTAGCAAGCGCTTTTTCGAGGCTTTCATTTTTTCGCCATCTGATCAAGTACCTTGTGAGTCCATCACATCCGTTCAAGCTAGAGGGAGACAAGTAGGCAAGACCCAAAGGTAGGAACATCAAACCATCACGATGGAATAGGCTGAAGTTAAACTTTATCCATACAAAATACAGAGTACAGAAGCAAAGGCTCCAGGGTGTCTCCCAACTATAGGGAACAATGATATCTCCAAGCAGAGCCAAAGATGTATAAGCAACCCAGAAATAAGCAAAGGGAGGAAGTTCAGAGGAAGGTGAATAGAAATCGCCAGAAGTCCTTCTGACATTAAGCCATAAGGCATGAGAAATCCTTATGGGTGCCTATGTCTCCCAAGAACTTTTACTTTATTGAGGGGGGAGTGGAGTGTAGGGAGATAAAGTCATTTAAAGGAGTGAATGTCCACTTAAAAAAAATGTGGCTTCTTACAAAAATGAATACAAATTGGGCATAATTATTAAAGAGGTCTTGAACGCTGAAGACAGTTTCACCCCACATGGACTCTTATGGACATTTGTTCTTAATGGACTTATTGTAGACTGCTATCTTTGATTGATTACTAAGGCAATATTTACCTTTCCAGCATCATTGTCTCCTATTTGTGTTATAACTGTTGAAACTCTATATTGCTGCAGAAAGGTTTTTTTTGCCTATTTGGTATCTTAACCAATAATTGTCTATTACTACCCAGATAGCAAGTAATTGTGCTGCAAGTTTGAAAATGTCTTGCTAAGCTACTGCTAGACTTGTCAGACTTCACAAGTTTATTGCACAATTGCAGCAAGTCTGCATTGCTTGACTCCAGATCAACTTTCTTTGCAAACATTCTGCAAGTCTGCTGCAAGTTCTGGTTCAGCTATGTTGTGCAATAAATAAGTGCAATGATCCCTGCGCAAGGACTAGATTGTGTATAGACTGCGGCCTCCCAGTGACTTCCTACTAGAGGGAGTAATAGGATTGTATATGAGAGAGTGGGAATGGCGCTGTCTAGTATTAAAAACAATAAGGTGCTAGTGTTATGGTGATAAAAAGTGCTAAAAGTGGCAAATAAATATATTAAAGGTGTTTGTTAAATTGTCCGTAAAAGTCCGTAAAATATTTTGTAAGAATAAGTAATCAGCAAAGTGTAGAGTTCACTTATATAATGTACAGTTAATCACATTTTTACATACCCTATGCTCAGACATGCATAGTTAACAAACCATTTGGTACCTATAGTATAGTGTCCGTAAAATGTCCGTAAAAATCTCTATAAAGTGGATGTAAAGCAATTTTGTGAATTTTATAAAATCAAGGTTTCTTTGGGCATGCAAATATATCTGGACATATTAAAATATATGAGAAGCATTAATAAAATGTTAGTATCTATCCGTGATTGAAAAAAAAAAAAAAAGTGGATATACAGTGTCCGTAAAAATCTCTATGAAGTGGATGGCAAGCAATTTTGTGAAATTTTAAAAATTTTAAAATAAAGGTTTTCAGATATACCTAGACGTACTGAAAATATATAAGGAGCATTAATTTGGTGTTATCGTCTATCTGTGATGAAAAAAAAATTAATAAGCAAAGTGGATATACAGTCTTATGTATAGTAATATACTGATACATAAACCAATATTATTATTGAATTCGAGGTAGTTGTAAGCAGGATGTTATAATCAGATGTCCCTGAGTAGTCCGTAAAGAGATCACAAAGTGGATATAAAGATCACTATATTGAAAACAAGATATCCTAATTTATAAATGCCGGTGACAGGTGTGGTGACAAGGTGTTCTTCCAAAGATCCAATGTGACAGGTAGCTGTGACAACACTCGTGCTCTCCCCTGATGTGCCCTCACTTACCAGATTATTCTCACCCCTCCAGGGGTATCACACCTGTGGTAAATGGG
>BLSH010286986.1:197897-224657 GCA_018402905.1 Glandirana rugosa | reverse complement strand
CATATAGACTTTTGGAAATAAAATTGTAAAAATTTTAAAGTGTTTTAACGAACGGTAGGTGAAGTATCTCTAAAAATGCCTGTGACATATAGGTGAAAAAAAAAAAAAAAGTTAGTGCCTATCTATGATTGTAAAATAATTACGAAGAGTATATAAAATTATACAGGTCTATATAAACGTACGGGTTTCTTTGGAACTAAAATATTTTAAGTGTTTTAACGAAATGTAGGTGAAATATCTCTAAAAATGCCTGTAAAATGCCTGTGATATGATATCCATGGTTTACCAAACAATTGATACGTACAGACTTGTATCCCATACATTTTTACACTAATTGACATGTAATATATTCACTTGAGATGTGTAAAATGTTAGTATCTATCCGTGATTGAAAAAAAAAAAAAAAGTGGATATACAGTGTCCGTAAAAATCTCTATGAAGTGGATGGCAAGCAATTTTGTGAAATTTTAAAAATGTTAAAATAAAGGTTTTCAGATATACCTAGACGTACTGAAAATATATAAGGAGCATTAATTTGGTGTTATCGTCTATCTGTGATGAAAAAAAAATTAATAAGCAAAGTGGATATACAGTCTTATGTATAGTAATATACTGATACATAAACCAATATTATTATTGAATTCGAGGTAGTTGTAAGCAGGATGTTATAATCAGATGTCCCTGAGTAGTCTGTAAAGAGATCACAAAGTGGATATAAAGATCACTATATTGAAAACAAGATATCCTAATTTATAAATGCCGGTGACAGGTGTGGTGACAAGGTGTTCTTCCAAAGATCCAATGTGACAGGTAGCTGTGACAACACTCGTGCTCTCCCCTGATGTGCCCTCACTTACCAGATTATTCTCACCCCTCCAGGGGTATCACACCTGTGGTAAATGGGGTCTTTATACTCTCGGGGTTGCTGCTTCTTCCTCACAGCTCGTAGGTGAATTCCAATCCAGACTTCCCCCGCCCGTTCACGCTGCTCCAAGGTGTTTACGAAATGGTTCGTGGATTTTTACCCCTCCAGGGGTGTCCCACATTTTTTCATCACAGATAGACGATAACACCAAATTAATGCTCCTTATATACTTTCAGTACGTCTAGGTATATCTGAAAACCTTTATTTTAAAAATTTTAAAATTTCACAAAATTGCTTGCCATCCACTTTATAGAGATTTTTACGGACACTGTATATCCACTTTTTTTTTTTTTTTTCAATCACGGATAGATACTAACATTTTATTAATGCTTCTCATATATTTTAATATGTCCAGATATATTTGCATGCCCAAAGAAACCTTGATTTTATAAAATTCACAAAATTGCTTTACATCCACTTTATAGAGATTTTTACGGACATTTTACGGACACTATACTATAGGTACCAAATGGTTTGTTAACTATGTATGTCTGAACATAGGGTATGTGAAAATGTGATTAACTGTACATTATATAAGTGAACTCTACACTTTGCTGATTACTTATTCTTACAAAATATTTTACGGACTTTTACGGACAATTTAACAAACACCTGTAATATATTTATTTGCCACTTTTAGCACTTTTTATCACCATAACACTAGCACCTTATTGTTTTTAATACTAGACAGCGCCATTCCCACTCTCTCATATACAATCATATGTTGTGCAATAGTCATCCCACCGCAGGGATCACTGTGGCTGAATTTTTATGCTGTAGACTTGCAGAGCTCTTGCTGTAGACTCACCACTGCAACTTTGCTCTTTCTAGAGACTTGTGTCAGGGCTGGGCTCAGCCCTCCCTTCTCAGAGCTCTAGTGCTCAGCTGTCGGTTAATTGTCACTAGTCTTCATTCCACAGTGGCTCATGTGGTCTTCATTTCCTGCTCATCAGCTAGCCCTGCTGGCCATTTAAACTGCCTGGATCAGAACTCTGGTGCCTTTGCCTGGTCACCATATTGGGATACTCTCTGATGTGTTTTCCTGTTAAAGACTTTGCCTGGCTGACTTCCCTTCTGATATTTTTTGCAGATTGGATGAGCAGGATCACCACATGGATCAGTTTGACATAGCGTTACAGACGCTCCTGATTCGCACTGCTCACCTGGATCCTCCCACTGTGGCTGTTCCAGTACAACCTGTGTTGCAGGCCTTCCCTGCTGCTGCTTCAGTTTCTGTGTAGGCACCTGCCTCGAAAATTAGCTCTATAGGAGGTATGTCTGGTTCCTCTCTGGTTCCCCAGCGATTCATGGTTCCTGATAACTTGCCACGCAAATTTGCTACAAATTGGAAAAGTATGAACTAGAACTTGTGCTTCAAGTGCTCTACAGGTGTATAACTTGTCATTGAAAATGTGCAGCAAGTTAACAGGCTTAAAATTCAACACTGCCACAAATTTGTGGCAATTTATCCTTGCTATTAGGGTATAAACTGAAATGGTTTGACAAAGAATCTGAGGCTTTGAAACACGTAACCACGCCGCTTCCTGCAGCTTCCTGTTACCTTGGTGAAATCACATCCGGTCCTGATGCTGTGCTTTTCATGCTGGTTCCGCTGCTTCCAGTTGCCATCTCCTGGTTGTTCCTCAGCAAGCTGCGATCTAGGTGTACCAAACCCCCTTGGAGACCCATTTTTGGTACCATCATTCTACCGCTGTATAATAGATATGCCTACCTTATATTTAACCTCCTCCCACCCGCTGTATAGACAAATGACAGTAGAGCAGGACGGCTCTCGTTCTGAGACAACGTAATTTGATGGCGTCCAAATAGCTGTGGCTGTGGCTCTTTAACCACGTGATCGGCTGTGTCCAATCACAGCTGATCACAAGGAAATGCCATTTGTCGGCTCTCCTCGCCTCACACTGACAGAGTGTGAGGTGAGGAGAGCCGATAAGCGGCATCTCCTCACAGGGAAGACTTTTAAAGGTAATCCTAGCACTGATCATCAGTTACCACCACCAACATTTATTGGATCCAACAGACAAAAACATACTCACAGGCATTGAAAGGAACAGGCATATTAAACACAACTCCAGCCGTAGGCAATGTCATCTGACCATGTATGCCAAGGTTGGGTGGTCAGATGACATTGCCTATGGCTGGAGCTGTATTTGATATGCCTGTTCCTGTTTATACTTGTGAGTATGTTTTTGTCTTTTGGATCCAAAAAACATTGGTGGCAGTAATGCACTAGGTGTTTGTGCCCTCCTGTGTGCTTTTACAATTCTTTTGGAGATTTCCCAGTCTGAGGAGGGCAGCATCGAACAAAGCATTACAGGTTGAGACACCATTGGATGTGTAACAGTTTTAGCACTGCAGTGTTAGAACTTTGCTGTGAACTAGTTCTGGTGGCAACAAGGGATTCTATTATTTTGGAGGGGTGTTCTCTCACTTCCTGCTTTGTCTATGGGCCAGGAAGTGAAAGGAAATCTCCAAAATGGTAAAAAAATTACAGGGGTTATAACCCTTCCTTACTCTATCCAAAATTGAGAAAAAAGTTGTGCCCATAGTTCTACAGGGTGGGCCATTTATATGGATACACCTTAATAAAATGGGAATGGTTGGTGATATTAACTTCCTGTTTGTGGCACATTAGTATATGTGAGGGGGGAAACTTTTCAAGATGGGTGGTGACCATGGCGGCCATTTTGAATCCAACTTTTGTTTTTTCAATAGGAAGAGGGTCATGTGACACAACAAACTTATTGGGAATTTCACAAGAAAAACAATGGTGTGCTTGGTTGTAACGTAACTTTATTCTTTCATGAGTTATTTACAAGTTTCTCTTTGTTTACAGCCATTGACATGTCGCTGAGGTTAACACGTGCAGAGCGGATAGAAATTGTGTTGATGTCTGGTGAACGCAGTAACTGGGTCATTGCAGCAGATTTCAATGCAAGACAGCCTACGAGACCACCCATCTCCCATGCTACAGTTAGCAAACTGCTTGCTAAGTTTCGTGAAACTGGTTCAGTGTTGGATTTGCCAAAATGTGGACGCATGAAATCTGTCATTAATGAAGAAACATCAGTGGCTGTCCTAGCTTCATTCAGCAAGAGCCCACAGCGTAGCACTCAACGCATGTCACTGGAGAGTGGCATTAGTCGAACATCCCTTCGGCGGATATTAGCTACTCACAAATGGCACCCTTACAAACTCCAGCTACTGCAGCATCTCAACGAGGATAACCCAGATCGGGGCACTGAATTTGCAGAATGGGCAAAACAAAAATTGGAACAGGACCCTCAGTTTACGCAGAAGATTTTGTTCAGTGATGAGGCAAACTTTTTTGTGAATGGTGAAGTTAACAAACAAAACCACCGCTATTGGTCAGACACTAACCCACATTGGATAGATCCCTCCAAGAATGTTGGAACCAAAAAATTGATGGTATGGTGTGGTATATGGGGTACAAAGATAGTGGGGCCATTCTTCATCAATGGAAACCTCAAGGCCACTGGATATGCGAAATTGCTACATGATGATGTGTTTCCCTCTTTATGCACTGAAGCTGGCACGTTCCCTGAGTTTTTCCAGCAAGATGGTGCACCACCACATTATGGGTGTCAGGTCCGAGCATTCCTAGATGAACAGTTTCCTGAAAAGTGGATTGGTCGTCGTGGGCCAGTTGAATGGCCCCCAAGGTCTCCCGATCTGACCCCCTTAGACTTTTATCTTTGGGGTCATCTGAAGGAAATTGTCTATGCTGTGAAGATACGAGATGTGCAGCACCTGAAACTACGGATACTGGAAGCCTGTGCTAGCATTTCTCTTGCAGTGTTGCTATCAGTGTGTGAAGAGTGGGAAAAGAGGGTTGCATTGACAATCCAACACAATGGGCAGCACATTGAACACATTTTATAAGTGGTCAGAAACTTGTAAATAACTCATGAAAGAATAAAGTTACATTAAAACCAAGCACACCATTGTTTTTCTTGTGAAATTCCCAATAAGTTTGATGTGTCACATGACCCTCTTCCTATTGAAAAAACATAAGTTGGATTCAAAATGGCCAACTTCAAAATGGCCGCCATGGTCACCACCCATCTTGAAAAGTTTCCCCCCTCACATATACTAATGTGCCACAAACAGGAAGATAATATCACCAACCATTCACATTTTATTAAGGTGTATCCATATAAATGGCCCACCCTGTACTTTAATTTACTTAACTAAAACATGTCAGTTATTTTTAGATTTTTTTAAATAAGAAAAAAAAGCATGTGACTTGCATTAGTGCCAGTATGTTATTTTTTTCTGTCTGTGATTTATTCTTTTTTTCTTATTTCTTTTTTATGTAGTATATGTAATATTATTTACTACCAATGCTGCTACGATTTGATCGGAAAAATATTTCATGATAATTTAGTAGGGTGAATAAACTACTAAAAATCACCATGTTGCAAGATGCATTGTGAAAGATAGCACCTAACAGCTGGTATTTTCAGATGTGCGACTCCCCAGTGCTCCTTTATGTGAGCCAAGGTGTAATGACTGTGAATCTTGTCTTCTGAAGTTAACTCATTTGTAGCCTGCAATTAATGCCTAATTTACATCTGTTGACTGCTGAAATTACATCAGATATTAGCAGATGTGTTACAAAAACAGCAATACACCAACATTCCTTTCTTAAGATGACTATGATGGCGATAAAGGAAAAGAACAGTGAGACACTAAAATTAAGATGGCAGAATACATTTTGAAATTTAAGGATTTTAAATTAAAAACTACCTTTCTATTTCAATTTTTAGATTCTGATTTTTTTTTAATTGTCAAGAAAAATCTTGATATATATGAATGCTCCGGGGGTTTGTTTTTCTACTTGTGGAATGACTGGCTCCCTGCTTTGCTCAGAAACACACTCTGCTCTGAGATTCAAGTCAAATTTCAGATTACACTGTAATAGGAGATTGGATTTTTTTTCATTATTCTAAAATTAATATGTTCAGAAAGAATGTATGGTATGTAGGCTGCCATAGTTCAACCTCCTTCTAAAAAGGTTTCCCTGATATTGTTGAGTTTTTGTCACCTGATCTGGAACAAGAGCCCACATCAGGAAAGCTCTAAAGCCAGGCAAATAGCTTTTGCAGAATGAGAAGTCAGCAAAGTATTCAGCATGTTTCCTTCAGGAAGGACTTCCTCACAGACAGTGGTAGTCCACTTTGTTGATATGAGGGCCTCAGGTGTGGTCCCCGACATCACCAAAGAACAACATAAAATGTAGTACAAAAACTGTCAGAGACTGTAGATATATGACATGAGATCGTCAATGACTACAGACATGCTACAGAAGATGGTCAGAGACTGTAAACATGCTTTAGGACAGTGGTTCTCAACCCTGTCCTCCTGTACCCCCAAAAGGCCATGTTTTGGGAATTTCTCTTAGATAAAATAGCTATCCAAAATACCAGGCCATTGACTCTGATTTAAAGCACCTGTGCAAGATTTTAAGGGGCTCAAGAAAAGAGATAGGCCATCAGTGCATCGGGAATGATCAATTTTCACATATATATAGTATCTCACAAAAGTGAGTACACCCCTCACATTTTTGTAAATATTTTATTCTATCTTTTCATGTGACAACATTGAAGAAATGACACTTTGCTACAATGTAAAGTAGTGAGTGTACCGCTTGTATAACAGTGTACATTTGCTGTCCCCTCAAAATAACTCAACACACAGCTATGAATATCTAAGTAAGTACACCCCTAAGTGAAAATGGCCAAATGTAGCCCAATTAGCCATTTTCCCTCCCCGGTGTCATGTGACTCGTTAGTGTTACAAGGTCTCAGGTGTGAATGGGGAGCAGGTGTGTCACTCCCACTCTCTCATACAGGTCACTGGAATTTCAACATTGCACCTAATGGCAAAGAACTCTCTAAGGATCTGAAAAAAAATAGTTGCTCTACATAAAGATGGCCTAGGCTATAAGAAGATTGCCAAGACCCTGCAACTGAGCTGCAGCATGGTGCCCAAGACCATACAGTGGTTTAACAGGTCAGGTTCCACTCAGAACAGGCCTCGCCATGGTCGACCAAAGAAGTTGAGTGCACATGCTCAGCGTCATATCCAGAGGTTGTCTTTGGGAAATAGGTATATGAGTGCTGCCAGCATTGCTGCAGAGGTTGAAGGGGTGGTGGTCAGCCTGTCAGTGCTCATACCCTAAGTTGCACACTGCATCAAATTCGTCTGCATGGCTGTCATCCCAGAAGGAAGCCTCTTCAAACAGTTTGCTGAAGACAAGCAGACTAAGGACATGGATTACTGGAACCATGTCTTGTGGTCTGATGAGACCAAGAAGATAAACTTATTTGGTTCAGATGGTGTCAAGCGTATGTGGTGGCAACCAGGTGAGGAGTACAAAGTAAAGTGTGTATTGCCTACAGTCAGGCATGGTGATGGGACTGTCATGGTCTGGGGCTGCATGAGTGCTGCCGGCACTGGGGAAGCTACAGTTCATTGAGGGAACTATGAATGCCAACATGTACTGTGACTTACTGAAGCAGAGCATGATCCCCTCCCTTCGGAGACTGGGTGGCAGGGCAGTATTCCAACATGATAATGACCCCAAACACACCTCTAAGACGACCACTGCCTTGCTAAAGAAGCTGAGGGTAAAGGTGATGGACTGGTCAAGCATGTCTCCAGACCTAAACCCTATTGAGCATCTGTGGGGCATCCTCAAATAGAAGGTGGAGTAGCGCAAGGTCTCTAACATCCACCAGCCTCATGATGTCATGATGGCAGAATTTATGATTTCTTGGCCATTTTTCAGAGAATATGAATGATAACAAAAAAAAATTATTTTACTCATGGTTAGTGTTTGACTGAAGCCATTTATTATCAATCAACTGTGTTTACTCTTTTTAAATCATAATGACAACAGAAACTACCCAATTGACCCTGATCAAAAGTTTACATACCCTGGTGATTTTGGCCTGATAACATGCACACAGGTTGACACACAGGGGTTTGAATGGCTATTAAAGGTAACCATCCTCACCTGTGATCAGGTTTGCTTGTAATTAGTGTGTGTGTATAAAAGGTCAATGAGTTTCTGGACTCCTGACAGACCCTTGCATCTTTCATCCAGAGCTGCTTTGACATGTCTGGATTCTGAGTCATGGGGAAAGCAAAAGAATTGTCAAAGGATCTGCGGGAAAAGGTAGTTGAACTGTATAAAACCGGAAAGAGATATAAAAAGATATCCAAGGAATTGAGAATGCCAATCAGCAGTGTTTAAACTCTAATCAAGAAGTGGAAAATGAGGGGTTCTGTTGAAATCAAACCACGGTCAGGTAGACCAACTAACATTTCAGCCACAACCGCCAGGAAAATTGTTCGGGATGCAAAAAAAAAAACCCACAAATAACTTCAGGTGAAATACAGGACTCTCTGAAAACATGTGGGGTGGCTGTTTCAAGATGTACAATAAGGAGGCACTTGAAGAAAGATGGACTGCATGGTCGAGTTGCCAAAAGAAAGCCATTACTGCACTAGTACCACAAAGTATTGGCCACAACCATAAACACTACATTGGAGAAGAATCAAGAAGGCCTATGATGAAAGGTACACCATTCCTACTGTGAAACGCAGAGGTGGATCGCTGAGGTTTTGGGGATGTGTGAGCTACAAAGGCACAGGAAATTTGGTCAAAATTGATGGCAAGATGAATGCAGTATGTTATCAAAAAATACTGGTGGAACTTTTGCATTCATCAGCCATGGGACGTACTTGGACATTCCAACATGACAATGATCCAAAACACAAGGCCAAGTCGACCTGTCATTGGCTACAGCAGAATAAAGTGAAGGTGCTGGAGTGGCCATCTCAGTCTCCTGACCTCAAAATCATTGAGCCACTCTGGGGAGATCTCAAACGTGCAGTTCATGCAAGACAGCCCAAAAATTTCCAGGAACTGGAGGCTTTTTGCCAAGAGGAATGGGCAGCTTTACCATCTGAGGAGATAAAGAGCCTCATCCACAAATACCACAAATGACTTCAAGGTGTCATTGATGTTAAAGGGGGCAATACACGGTATTAAGAACTGGGGTATGAAAACTTTTGATCAGGGCATTTTGAGTAGTTTCTGTTGCCATTATGAAAGTTTTTGTGTTATCATTCATATTTTCTGAAAAATGGCCAAGAAATCATAAATTCTGATACAGACAACTGTATATACATATACAGTACCATAATTCGTAGTTTAAGTTTCACACAAACCAGTTAATATACACTTTTTGGATTTTTTTTTTACCAAAGACATTTTGGCCTAAATTTATGAAGAAATTTGATTCTATTGGATATGTTTTATAACAGAAAGAGGAAAATACGTTTGTTTTTTTTTCTTTCAAAATGTTGTCTTTTTTCATTTATTTAGCAAAAAAAAAACAGTGGTGATCAAATACCACCAAAAGAAAGCTCTATTTATGTTTAAAAAATTGCATACATTTTATTTGGGTACAGTGTTATATGATGGTACACTTGCCAGTGAAAGAAGCACAGTGCTAAATAGCAAAAAATGGCCTGGTCATGAAGGGGGTAAAACCTTCCGGAGCTGCAGTGATTAATCCTGGCCTCTGCACAGTATGCTTTACACTCCCCTGACCCATAGCAGCATAAGCTCACATTTTCTATACCCATGTCCCATTTAAGCCCCATCCACAGGTACTGCAATTTGGCTACACACATAATTTGCTGCAGCACTCTTAGTGCATCATTCCTCTTCCTCTGATGCCCATGATATTTTGTCTTTATACTTTAAGGCTAGGTTCACACTTATGCAAATTGAATGGGTTTTCTCCGCATCCAATTCGCATGACAGGAGAGTGTGCCCAGCTCTCAATGGAGCCGGTTCACACATCTCCAGAGCGGCTGCAGAGGGGATTGCACAGGGGTCCTGTGTGTCTTTGGCTCAGTTTCAGGTCCGAATTCAAGCAACAATGTGGCCTGATTTGTCCCAGAAATGGAGAACAGGGATGCACCAGACCCTTGCTGTCAGCCACATCTGATTTAAGTATGAAGTGAACCCAGCCTGAAAGTCTGTCCTTAACTTGAATAAATACCCTAAACATGGGCATAGTCAGTAGAGTGTCTCCAGATTTGCTTTTGAATCCTTACTCAGGAAACAGTCATAGCCTGGAAACACATTTTATGTTTTTATTTTTTCTAACCTGAAAGGTAAAGCCATAATATGCTAGTATGCATCACATACTTGCACATTATGTTAAACTTACCTGAAGATGAAACCTTCCAGCGCCACACTGTCACCGCTGCAGGCGCTCCCATCTTCGCCTGGTCTTCCCTCTGGGTTGACGTCACTCCCACGCATGCATAGAGGAGCCGCCGTTTACGGCACAGGACTCGGATGGAACAGCCTGGGTGGTCGTTCCTTCAGAACAAATGCACCAGTAATGTCACCGGCTGCATGTACAGTAAATATCTCCTAAACGGAGCACAATTAGGAGATATTTACAGTACCTACAGATAATCCTTATTATAGGCTTACCTATAGGTAAAAGTCAGAGATGGGAGTTTGCTCCCACTTTAACCACTTCACCCCCGGAAGGATTTCCCTCTTTAGGACCAGAGCACTTTTTGTGATTCGGCACTGCATTGGCTTAACTGACAATTGCGCGTTCGTGCGACGTTGTACACAAACAAAATTTGCATTCTTTTTTACCCACAGATAGAGCTTTCTTTTGGTGGTATTTACACCTCTGCGTCATTTCTGATCGTCGCTATAAACAAAAAAGAGCGACAATTTTGCAACAAAAAAAAACAATTTTTCTTACTTTTTGCTAAAATACAAACCAAAAATAATATAAAAAAAAACTTTTTTTTTCATCGGTTTTGGCCAATTTATATTCTTCCTCATATTTTTGGTAAAAAAAATCTCAATCAGCGTTTATTGATTGGTTTGCACAAAAGTTGCCACGTTTACGAATGATGAGAATTAATTTATGGGGTTTTCATTTTTTACTAGTAATGGTGGTGATCTGCGATTGTTAGCGGTACTACGATATTGCGGTGGACAAGTCGGACCATTTTGACACTTTTTTGGGACCATTGGCATTTATACAGCGATCAATGCTATGAAAATGCACTAATTATTATGTAAATGCCATTGGCAGTGAAGGGAGGGGGCGCTCTAAGGGTTAACTGTGTTCCCTCAGTGTGTTCTAACTGTATGGGGGTTGGGCTGGCAGGGGGAGGGGAGTAATCACGGCTTCCATATACAGGAAGCCTGTGATCATAGCCCTTCCCCCTCTGTCAAAACGGAGATCCGTGTTTACATACACGGACCTCCATTCTCTCGCTCCGGGGGGTGATCGCGGGTAGCCAACGGCGATCGAGTCTGCCCTACCTGCCCCCTGCCCCCCCCCCGGAACACAGTGAGCGTGTGAGCATGCCTCCAGCGGCGCGCGCGCTCACAATACTAGTTATTGCGGCCTCCATCAGGTGACGGCGGTTTGCGATAATGAGCCACTTTGCCGCCGTCAATCAACGGTGGCCGGTCGGCAAGTGGTCAAGTGACCAAAGTGACTAAATTTCAATCAGTGTATGGCTGTTCCTGCTGATGAGGAGTTGATCACTCGATCTCCCAAATGCAACTATACTTTTGCTCGATCAGGGTGTTCTTCAGAATACAGTCGGTTGGCGGAGGGATTTACCCTCACTTTGATTCTCAGTGACATTGGTCATCAAGACAAGTAGAGAGAGTGAATCTCCCTAAAAGGAGCACAGACAGAAGTAATAACCTGACAGTGGTTCTAACCCCTCACCATTCTAAAGTTTTGCTTTTCATGATTTTGGTTTTCTACTGCAAGCAACAAACTTACAACAACTAAACTCTAGGTATATGCAGCAATTATAGCTAATGAGGATCTAAGTGTAATATGTAAAGGATTTATTGGTGCACACACGTTTAAAAACACTTATACTGTAGAAGATCAAATATGCATATTTGATCTTCTACAGTGTAAGTGTTTTTAACCGTGTGTGCACCAATAAATCCTTTACGTATTACACTTAGAGGCGCCTTGTCGCCTACCCCTTATACCTCCAGATCTGCTTATTCTGTCCAAGAGCTGGCCTAAGGACACCACTTGGCCACCAGCCCCGCCATCCGAAAACCGGAGTGTCCTAACCATCTCTCTCCTATAGCTAATGAGGATAAAGTTTAATACGTGTGCTTTTATATATGCAGAGCATTACAGTCTGAGATAAAATTGCCCATTTACGCTCTGAAAAATGCAAAAAGTGTGAATTATGATTGGTTTATAGAAGCTACTGTAGTTATACTTTTTTCTGTTACCTAATTAAATAATCTTGATAAAGGTGTAATCTATCAAAGCTTAGAAAAATATTTAGTTCTTTTTGCGCAGTGATAATATATCTGCAATAGGCTGCAATAGAATTTGTAAAATCCAATTAAAATGCAGAATAGTCTAATATCGATAATCTTTTGGACAAACGCTTCATTTAAAGTAGCTTGGAATCTCAGTGCTGAAAATCACATTGCTTGCCCAACTTAGGAATTGTATTATACATTTGCACCCTCTAGTGGTATAAACTAATACGTCACTTTTAGTATTTTTAATAAAGTGTATGGAAAGCCTAACAATTAAATTCTCTTATTTGCTCTCTTTTGGTCTGTTAAATATACATATTACCAAAAGTATTGGGACACCTGCCTTTACACACACATTAACTTTAATGGCATCCCAATCTTAGTCTGTAAGGTTTAATATTGAGTTGGCCCACCCTTTGCAGCTATAACAGCTTCAACTCTTCAGGGAAGGCTGTCCACAAGGTTTAGGTGTGTCTATGGGAATGCTTGACCATTCTTCCAGAAGCACATTTGTGAGGTCAGGCATTGATGTGGACAAGAAGGCCTGGGTTGCAGTCTCCGCTCTAATTCATCCCAAAGGTGTTTTACTGGGTTGAGGCCTGGACTCTGTGCAGGCCAGTCAAATTCCTCCACACCAAACTCGCTCATCCGTGTCTTTATGGACACTGCTTTGTGTACTGGTTGTAGGATGGGGGATTATGGTGTGGATTGTTTTTCAGGGGTTGGGTTTGGCCCCTTAGTTCCAGTGAAGGGAACTCTTAAGGCGTCAGCATACCAAGACATTTTGGACAATTTCATGCCCACAACTTTGTGGGAACAGTTTGGGAGTGACCCCTTCCTGTTCCAACAGGACTGCGCAACAGTGCACAAGGCAAGGTCCATAAAGATAGAGAAAGGGTATATACCGCGCTAAGTGTAGGTATAGGAAAAAAATGGCTAGCTGCCACACTAACAAACAAACAATTTGTGATAAAAATAAATAACGCAAAGTGTAGCGCTCCACCTGATAGGGTGATATGGACTTCAGTCAAGTATGATTTGAATATACTTATTAGAGACATCAATATGTGTATAGTCAGTAGGATATCAAATACATCATATATAAATAATAAATAATCCATCAAAGTTCATAAATAGTCCAAATTGTGCAAAAGAAGCAGTATGTGCAACCAAAAGTGCAGAAAGTGCACAGTGTCAAAAGTGGCAACAGGATAAATCACAATTTTTTGTGAAGTCCATATTACTTCTCTCACCCTATCAGGTTGAGCGCTACACTTTGCATTATTTAAGGTCCATAAAGACATGGATGAGCGAGGTTGGGGTGGAGGAACTTGACTGGCCTGACCTCAACCCGATTGCCTTTACAGGTTACCAGGTTAGAGTTAGGTCTGGAGCTAGAATTATTGCTCTCACTCAGCAATACCTGGTGCGTTTGCATATGCATTTGCATATGTGTACAGGACTGGCGCATGTGTACATTTTTTTACACTCTCTCTATTTTTTTTATCACTTTTATTGCTATCTCATGGAATGAACAACATCCCTTGTGATAGCTTGGCTGTGACAGGTCCTCTTTATGGAGAAATCTGGGGTCCATTAGACCCCAGATGCCTTCTCTGGCCTCCAAAGCATCTGATCAAACTGGGATCGGTTTCATCACATGCTTGTACAAGCCGATAAGGTAACTGTTTGTAAACAACAAACCAAAACTGGAAGTGACTAAGGGCTCATTTACACTTGTTTCAGCTTCAACGCACATTAAAGCTCCTACTGCTTCTACAATGTGTTTTTGATGCTTCGGTGGTGCTTCAATGAGGCTTTGGTGGCGCTTCAATGAAGCTTTGGTGGTGCTTCAGTGATGTTCTTTTGAAGCTTTGTTGAAGCTTGGCAGATCCCTGTGTGTTTGTTGATATCTCACACCTGAAATTTCTCCAAAACAAAGCAAAGCTAAAGCTGAATTACAGCCTCTCAAAAGCCTCAGGTGCTTCAAGCGAGCTTTAAATGAGCTTTGTCATAGAGTTCTATGGAAGCTTTGAAGATACTTTGAAGCACCACTAAAGCGGCATGGGGTATAATTTTTGAAGCGAAGCTGAAGCAAAGCAAAGCAAACACAAGGTGTAAACAGGACTGTAAGCTAACCATTTAATTTAGTGACATGGGCTTTGACTGGCGTTAAGAGAGCTTTAACAAAGCCTGTCTGAAGCCCTGTTTTGAAGCAAGTGTAAACGAGCCCTAAATCCTTGTCGCTTCTGGTTTCTGATAATTTTGGCAGTGGGAGGGACAACATAAGTTCCTCTCACTCTGTCCTAGAAACTGGAGGTCGCTGGCCGCATCCTTTGCAGGCTTCCCCACCATGTCTTGGGAAAGAGTGGTAAAGGGAGTGGTAAAGGCAACGGCAGTGGCGGGGGGGGGGCAACTTCTGTCACCTGTAAAAGTAAGCCGCTTACAGTGAAGGGAATCGCCAGCTGGAAAAAATTAGATCTTGATCATTGCTGCAGCTGCACTGATGACCGAGATGAAATACAGGGGATCTGGGTTAAGAATGGACCACGACATTTTAAAAACACAAGACCAGCATTTTTAAACAAGATGAGGAAGCACCTAAAGTTATCATTTATAATTATAATTTAATCCTTCTGGTTGAAGCTCAGCTTTATAAATTAAAAAAAAGTAAAATGGAGTTACAGTTACAATTACAAAGGGATAAAACACAATGTGCATGTTTTGCAGAGATGTATTGCATATTTTTCAGGCCAGAGATTTCCTCGCTTTGAAGAGATTTCTTATCATTTCCTGTTTTAGTTATGGGACACAAATGGCAAAAAAACTTTCAGGGGTTATAACCCTCCCTTACTCTATCCATAATGAAAAAAAAAGTTTTACCTTTAATTCTACATTAATGTTATCATTATTTCCAAGTTTTCAAAGTCATTGTTTTAGACTGCATTCACACTTGAGCTGAACATCTTTGGTTGTTTTGCAGGATTTTTTTTCTTATTTGAAAAGGCACTTTTTATCATTTTTGTGGGCATTTGAGACCTGAGCTTTTACTTTTAAATTATTTTAAGCCAACAGAAAGTTACTTACTAGGGAAAAATTTAGGATTTGTGTGTTCTTGTGTGCGTTTTTAGGTGCTCCCACTGAAGTCTACGCTTGAAGCATAAAGCTGAAAAGGTTGTGTACCTTCCAGCTTCCAGTTTTTTGGGTTTTTTTTGAACAAGCTGACGTTAGAAGCTGTTTGGTTACCATGCAAAGCTGCACCAGATTTTGCACTCCCAGTTTTAGCAAATCAACTCCTATGTTCAGAGATGAACATACACAATTTAAACCATGGGATTCTGGATATTAAACATTTTGGAACTTCAAGCTCCAAGATGCCAAGGTGTGAATGTAAGTTGTGAATCTGGAAACAAAGTTTTGGAATTCATAAGGGTATATTGCACTATACTAAGATATACGTAAACACTCTAAAGAGAATATGTTCTCTTTGATCTATCAGAGATAATCAGGTTACTAAATTCAGTTGGGGCAAAATGTAGTAAATAACCCATAAATAACAAGTATCCAAACTATCAGATTTTACGATTATGCAATCAAATGTTTAAAAAATCAATTCTTTAGCCTTATTAAGTAGGCCTTGACTAGGGCATAACAGATGTCCTCAATCCCCTTCCACCATTCCTGCCTGCCATTCCTGTACTCCTCTTACCCCAAAAAACCTAAATGAACAGACCGGCATCATTTTGGAGTGAAAATTGGCCTTAGCGGCCATTTATTAACAAATAAATGACTTATAAAACATTCTTTTGAACAGAAATATAATAATAATGACAGCAATAACCCAGGTTGCTGATCCTTGGAGGCACTACTGAACCAACAACAGATTTTATCTGTGTAACCACTAAAAGGTCCCGGATCAAGGACAATCTCAGCTCTCCACTGACACCTCCATTTCCACAACTTTCCGGTTATCCCACCGTTAACTGGGATGCAACACAGGATACCATACGATAGATGGATCCTTACTCTGATGGAACACAGTGCATTTTGAATGCCTCCAATGGCTTCAACTGCCTGGCCACTATGACCCACAACAAGACCAATCATCAAGTGGGAGGGATGGTGGGAACTACTTGTTGATTTCAAAAACCCACCTAGATACAATTGCAGCCCTTCTCTGAACATTTAATCCCCCCCAATGAAGGTACATAATCTCATATCTCCTGATTCTTATCTCCACTGTTTAACCCTTTAGCTCCTAAACTCCCCTGTTAGTCCAGTCATGTCTGCCCTTCACCTATTTTTTTTTGTTTCGGGCTTATATTGACTAGGGCATAACAGATGTCCTTAATCCCCATCCAGCAAGACCTCTATGCCTGCCCCTGTACCACTCTTACCCCACAAACCTAAATGAACAGACTGACACTCTTTTGGAGTGAAAATTGGCCCTAGCGCCAATTTATTAAGAAATAAACAACCTTTACAACATTTATTTGAACAGAAATATAATTATAACGACATTAATAACCCAGGTTGTCGATCCTTGAAGGCAATACTGAACCAACAACAGATTTTATCTGTGTAACCACTTAAAGGTCCCCAGCGGCAGGACACCAGCTCAAGGACAATCCCATCTCTTTGTCAACACCTCCATTTTCACAACTTCCAGGTTAAGTAACCGTTAGCTGGGATTAAACAGAGGATGCCATACCATAGATGGGTCCTTACTCTTATGTAGCACAGTGAATTTTGAATGCATCCAAAGACCCCAACCGCCACAGCTCACAGGTGTAACACCTTACACATGTGAGCCCCTCCACAACCTCAAAGCTCGTTGTAGTCTATCCTGTAAGCCCAGGAACATCATATCAGTGCTGATGGCGTTCAAATGGACACCATTACCCTGCAGATACTGCCAAGTATCCACCTTGGGGCCCTGGCGCCTGACCAGGAAACGTCAGTTTCGTGCCACAAACCTGACTACTTCTTTGTTAACTTTTGACTTGCGCCTTGCCTTGTTCAGTTTGTCGACCGACCTGGCCAAATGCCACGAAGTACGGCCAACAATGTCAGACCAAACCACTATAATTTTGGGAAAGCCATGTGGAGCCTAAGGAAATAAAATTTAATGTCACAAATGAGGTGTCACATGGACCTGATGCCCAAGTTGTTGCCACCAGCGTGCACCATCAGGATATCGGGTACTCTACCCAAACAGGAAAACTGATGAACCTTGGGTATCACCCTGCTCCATTATATACCTGGGATGCCTATCCCCCCTTACTTTAGCAACCTCCCTGGGAAAGCCCAACTGTTGGATCTGACATCCGCCCACTTGGCCCCCCCAAAAACAAAATGGCCCAAGATCCAAATGAGGTATGCAGCTGCATATGAAAAAGAAAATACAGGAAATCCAGAATACATATGAAAACCCCAGGGCCCTATGACAGAATGACGTCAAAGAAAACATAAAATAAAAGCAATGCAACCCATGTTCACAAATGCTCCTGAACCGAATTGGGATGGTTATATAATCAAAATCTGTCAAACTTTCACCAGCCAATGCTCCTCAAAACCGATGTCTCCAAACCCCTCTTTTGCCACCCAATGCGGAAGAAGTGGGAGGAGTAATCACGGGATTCGTAATCAGCAGCCACCAAACAGCGGCAGAAGAATAATACAAACTGAAACATGAATAAAGCAGATCCATTCTAATGAATCAAAAAGGATCCATCCAGTGACAGATGAAGCTGTAAATAATTCTCCACAGTGGACACAGGACAAATGGCCAAGCCCTGTACACCATACACCCTCACATAACAAAAACAAACAAAATCACAGAATTGTTGGTGCAGCATACATCGCCAAACTGCAGACCTATGTGCTCTGTGCAACCGAGTATAAATAGTACAAAACAACAAATATTGATGATGCTGATAAAGTGATTTGTGTTAAACCATATGCTACATACACACTGACCTCATATAATATACAATAAATGAAATGGGTGGCTGTATTGCTATCAGTGGTGAGGAGAACTGGATGCTGAATGGAAGCCTCCTTACTCTGACTTGAGCCTGCTGGATGTTTGCTGCTGGAGAAAATGTTAACTTTCGAATTCATGTAGAAAAATACAACCCAGCACTAGAAGGGATAAAAAAGATAATCAAAGATTTACAACCCATTATAACAGAAGATGATACCCTGAAAGAAATATTCCAACAACCCCCAATATTGGCTTTCAGGCAACCACCCAATCTCAGACAAAAACTAATCAGCAGGAAACTTCACTCTGATTATGACGTCACTAATAATGGAAACAAACCCTGCAATAAAAAACGTTGCAAGCTGTGCAACCAGATCAATCCATCCAAGAGTGTCACACACACAAATGGGACCTTCAATATTATGGGTATATAGCAGCATGTAGAAAATCAAACAAGAGGAAGAGATGATGTGAGTAGAAAGCAGCTTTGGCTCTATCAGCTCTATAGCAGAACAAGTGGGAAACATATACAAATACTAGGAAGAAGAATAAGCGCAAAGGGAGACGATGGAGATAAGTACTGTATGCCCAGCTGCTAGTGGAAACTGATGCATTTGGCTGCTAAGTCCGGATTAAAGGAAGAGAGACAGAATTTTACCTGTGTATGAACAGAAAAGGCAAGCTTATTGGAAAGTTCAGGGAAGTGTAGTAAGATGGCGCTCCTGATGACGTCACAATGACAAAACACGTAGGGCGGAGCTTCTAGCATCATTACGCCACTTCCTGGTTTGGTCCGTAGAGCACACGAGCATTCCGGACTTCTTGCTTTTGATGTACTCACTGCATGTCCAGACGCTTTTGTGTAATCAATGGTAAAACATTATTGCGCTATGGGATGATATTTCTGTTCTACATACTACTGAAAAAAATTGGGCTAACTTCTTGAAGGAACAAAGGAGTATACCAAGTGTGGATCTGTGTCCTGACATACAACAGTATAGCCTGTGAATGTGTGATACCCCCCTGAGGGGACAGCTCTTCGAGTAATGGGGGAGCTAAGGGGGGGCACGGAGTGGAACACCTGCACTAATAGATATATTACCAGCACAGACAAAGCGCATGTGTCACCATTATTAATAATTTTTATACCATTGAATTTGATTTTAATAGTATGGACTGATCAACATTTAACTATTTAAAGAGCACCTGTCACTATTATTATTGTTTGATACCATTGAATTTGATACTATTGAATTTGATTCTATTAGTATGGACTTATCAACATATCAACATTCAACTATTTATGGATTGGTTTTTCACTAACATAATCCATTGTGTATTTGTTCCTTCACCATTGCAGAGATTGTTGTATTTTTAATTAGCAATTGTCACTTTATCACCAGCGTTTAATTTATTGTATATTACATGAGGTCAGTGTATATATATCATATGGTTTAACACTAATCACTTTATCAGCATCATCAAATTTGTTATTTTGTACTATTTATACTTGCACAGAGCATGTAGCACTTTTTACTTTACAACATACACATACTTAAGAGCAGCGCCGTACCCACTACCCCTCTTAATCCTTCTTATTAGACCTTACCTAAGTAATGGTCTCAGTGGAGGCAGCAGCTGTCATATTACCACACTATCTGCCATCAGTGCGGAACACCCCTACCCATTTTTCTATAACCTACAGACCTCCCTTTAACTCCCTGGAAGAGCTGACCAATTTGCCAACCTTTAGCACATCATAAAAGGCCACTGAGAATGTCGCCTTAAACAACAGAACCTCATAAGCAGAAGTGCACACGATACTTACCTGGACAAACAGATCTCCCAACATCGAAAAGGTATCAGGTCATTATGTGCCCAGATATCTGTAGCTCTTCCAAAAACCCTTCAAGGCCTGTTTTACCAAGAAGTCCTTAGTAAAATCATGTATCCCCATTAATTTACACAGAAGAGCCAGACTGGCCAACTTCCAATTAATGACTGAAATAGACACCCCTTGCTCATAATTCAAACAGATAAAATACAGCAAGACGTTGCCAACGCCAAACAGTTCTCCAAGTGTTTTTCCCCAATCACGCTCGCCATAATCGCGAACGCCTGGAGCCAATTACTGAACCTGTGAGAGATTAAACGGCAATGCAGTTTTTCCTCTTCCTCCTTTTTAGATTCCTCTGGCTTAATCTTGTCCAGGTTGAACTTTTCAAAAGAGAGGAAAATTTACACATGAATTTCAGATTTGAGATGTGCTCTAAGGGGATCTCACATTTGGCCAAATTGGCCAAGTAGACAGAATTGGCGCCCTTAGCTGACTCCTTCATTGGGGCAGAGGCATGCGAGACAGCAGTTGTAGAGGGGGGCCTCTGATGTCGCTGCAGACTCTGGCTGCAACCGTGCGGTCCTACCAGACTCAGATGCAGCTGCAACCTCTGCACAGCCTCCCAAGGTCCCACCAGGTACCCACGCCAAAACCACGGCAACTCCAAAATGCGAACTCCCCTCAAAGCACCGAATGAGAGACCTGAAACCCACCAGGAACCCCTGCAGGTCCGCGTTGGCCTCTGACGCAGTGGACGCTAAAGTTCCCTGTAAAGAAGAAAGGTTAGATGGGGTGCACCTGAAGCCAAGGGTCCCGGCCACCTATCGAAATCCCTGCACTGCCTGTATGAGGACCCCTACCCGCCTGCCGATTTCATGGCTCTTTTGATCCCTGCAGGACTACCGGAGTAGTGAGTGTCCTGGCTGGAAGCTCCACCCTCCACGCAACCGACCAGTCTGTTGTCTGCTGAAGACACTGCTCTGCCTCACTGGGCCACCTCCCTTCTAGGACCATCAGCAGGTGAGGCGGTCATGTGCTCCTGACTCCATCACTATGCTAAAGGAAGGTCCCAACTGCGGGGCAGCTGAAGCAATAGTGCACTTAGCCAGTGGGTCTGGAGGGTCCCTGCAGGGGCTCCTTGAGTGGCGTTGAGCTCTGGGAGGGAGGGATTGGGACTGAAGTGTTCCGGGGGCCGAGACTTCTGAGCATGTGGCGGAACCGGTTTCCCCATGGCTGAACTGTCACTCCCCCCCCCCCCCACACCAAGGAGGACACCTAACGCTGAAGCCGCACAGAATCCTTGGAGGCAGCAGCGGACTGCAGCTGTCCCAACAGCTGATCCAAGTCACCCATGGAGTAGTTAAACACCAGGCCAGCACTGCAAACAGACCAGGAAAAAAGTCAGCAGCCCGCCAGAAGTTTCTTCTTCGTCCGTTGCCATGAACTGCTTGCTTATTTCAAAATCCCACCTAAATACAATTGCAGTCCCTCCCTGAACATTCAGTCCCATTAATGAGGGTATGTAACCTCATATCTCCTGATCCTTAACTCCACTGTTTAACCCTTTAGCTGCCAGACTCCCCTGTTAGCCCAGTCATGTCTGCCCTTCACCTATTATTTTTGCTTCGGGCTTATCTGACTTAACACTAAAGCACTAAATGACAAACCCAAGATCTAAGTAACTTACAAGAATCTGAAAGACTTTAGCACATAGAAACTTTATTGCCAACGCACACCAAGAAAAGGTCAGGCGCACCGGACCTGCCGTGTGTTCTGGAGTACTAACTCTCATCTACTGGGAGTAATAGACTTCAAGCATAACAATGTCATAAAAATTGTGATTTCAAAGTCACTGGGTCACAAAGACTTTCTCTTCTGAAATCTAACTTTTCAAAATACCAAAGTACAACCAGCTGTGAAAATTAGAAGATTGTGTATCTGTAGCTTGACTTTGTTTAATGCTGCTGGGAATGGAAAAAAAGGAATTATATATTTAAAATGATTTTTCATTTAATTATAGACCTATCCTTAACTTAAGGCCTTTTGCATACGGGGCTGTTCAGCTGCAATGCGCCCCTCCCGGGGTTCTAGTGTGCCCAGAAGGGGCAGGTGCAGTGTCCAGTCCCATTGCAGGCAACCTGTCAAAGTTTATGGCAAGCTGCGCCTGTATAGGGCTGGACACTGTACCGAATGGTACTGGTGTTTATGGACGAGATTCCAGAATGCAGACCTACATGTGTGTAAGGGGCCTTAAGTGCATCTAAAAACAAAAATAATAAATTGCATCTTTATCGGTTCTTAGATGTGGTGGTTACATTAGTTTTGTTTTTTTCAGGCTCTTTTCCTTTATAATCACCTGGGGATCCTGCCAATAACATATCTGCTGTGCTGGGATGAAAACAGTCGCTCACTGTACTGTAAATATGAAAGAGCAATGTTGTCACCATAGGTGTGCACAGCCTTTTGCATTCGGGTGTGCAGTTTAAGCACACGTGTGTGTGTGTGTGTGTGTGTGTGTGTGTGTGTGTGTGTGTGTGTGTGTGTGTGTGTGTGTGTGTGTGTGTGTGTGTGTGTGTATATATACAGTATCTTACAAAAGTGAGTACACCCCTCACATTTTTGTAAATATTTCACTATATCTTTTCATGTGACAACACTGAAGAAATGACACTTTGCTACCATGTAAAGTAGTGAGTGTGCAGCTTGTATAACAGTGTAAATTTGCTGTCCCCTCAAAATAACTCAACACACAGCCATTAATGTCTAAACCGCTGGCAACAAAAGTGGATACACCACTAAGTGAAAATATCCAAATTGGGCCCAAAGTGTCAATATTTTGTGTGGCCACCATTATTTTCCAGCACTGCCTTAACGCTCTTGGGCATGGAGTTCACCAGAGCTTCACAGGTTGCCACTGGAGTTCTCTTCCACTCCTCCATGACGACATCACGGAGCTGCTGGATGTTAGAGACCTTGGCCTCCTCCACCTTCCATTTGAGAATGCCCCATAGATGCTCAATATGGTTTAGGTCTGGAGACATTCTTGGCCAGTCCATCACCTTTACCTTCAGCTTCTTTAGCCAGGGGGTAGTGCTCTATATTGCTGGGCACATTGTAACTGATAACAATATAGCTCAGTCAATGATCACAGGAAGTTATAGCGCATGAGATTTCAGGCAGATGAAATGGCAATTTTTGCACATTTTGAGCAGCTATAACAAAATGCCAACATTATATTTAACAGATCAAAAAGCACTAAATAAGGGTTTGCATTTACTTTACCTTATTTGCATGAATAAAGTCCAGACATGTACTTTTTAATAAATACTACACTTTTTATCTTTGAAAGTGTATAGTATGGCAAAAAATTGCAGTACATCTGCAATACATTCACATTCCCCATGTTTTATCTCTTTAAGAGATAAAACACTACTCCGATCTCAGAGATCGGATGTGATTCGCACCGCAATGCTGTGAGAGTCACATGCGATCTCTGTGCAATGCAAATTCATCCATAGAGATTGTATGGCTGAATTTGCATCGCAATCGGATCAAATTCGCACAGGGCCCTTTTTTTCGCAGGGTCAGAATCGGATGGCATGGTGGTTCACACCATGCGATCCAATTCCTGTGCGAGTTTGCAGTTCGAACTGCAGTATGCAAACTGATTTGGGGGTATCATTAGCTTTCTATTGACACTCCCCACAGTTCGCATAGTGCAGCATACTGTCACAAACGGTGTGGGAACCCGCAGTGGATTTGCAGGGTTCCCGCATCGCTGCAGTGTGAACCGGCCCTAAACCTCCAAACACAAGTAAATACCTGTTGTTCTGCCAGAAATGCACTCAACTCAGCATTTTTGTGGACTAAGCAATATCAACCCAGCCGTACACATGGTTCGACGATCGTACGTACGATCGTCGCAAATCGTATGTTGGCTGTTGTATGTAGCATACTGACTGCACTACACGATCGTACGAGCAGAGAAAGAACGTCCAGGTGCATGTAATTAGCATCCAGCCACACCTGACTTTGGAGCATGCGTGTTTTGCACAATACAACTTTGTTGTACCAACTGCTCTGTACACACGATACAACGGTCGTATGAGAGCTTGTTGGTACGATCATAGAAACATAGAAACATAGAAAAGTGACGGCAGAAAAAGACTGAGTAGTCCATCGAGTCTGCCCCTTTTTATTTATTTATTTTTTTTTATTATTTTTTTTTTTTTTTTTACATTAACCTTGTTGTCTGACTATGGATTTATGCTTATCCCAAGCATGTTTGAAGCCATTTACCGTTGACTGTCTCACAACCTCTGTTGGTAGTTTATTCCAATCATCAACCACCCTTTCAGTAAAATAATACTTTCTAAGATTAGTTTTGAACTTCCCCCCAGTTAGTTTGAGGTCATGTCCCCGTGTTCTTGATTTTGGTTTCATATTGATCAAGTTTTCTAGTTTGCTCACACAACTCCCTTGTACGACTGTCGTATGTTCGACTGTTCAAATCACGCATACGAACGATCGATTTCGCATACAACGGTCGTGAGTACGACCTGTTGTATACAATCGTCGAACCGTGTGTACGGGGCTTAAGGGGTTGATTTGCTAAAGTTGGAGATTGCAAAAACTGATGCAGCTGTGCATGGTAGCCAATCAGCTTCTAACCTCAGCTTTTTCAATCAAGCTTTGACAATAAAACCTTGAAGCTGATTGGTTTCTGTGTGGAGCTGCACCAAATTTTGCACTTTCAAGCTTTAGTAAATCAACCCCTAAGTATTCTGTAGTTCAAGACTCATTGCATCTACACGTAATGTGTATACAGGTCACAGGACAGCTCTGATCTTCTGACATGATCAACAGGTATTTTCACACTTATCAAACAGACATAACAAGCTTTCAATTGTATATTTACCAAAACGAGCAGTTCATTTTTAAGGTTTACACATACTTTGAGAAAATCTCTCAAGGTCTGCCTGAAAAGAACATGCTGGAGAAAGGCTTTCTCAAGTTTACCCTCACCTTTTCAACTTTTCAAAGTAGTGTTTTGGCAGGTATCACAAGGTATCAGGTAGTATGCAGTCAAGGGCTGGGTGTCAAATTCATCATCCTTCCCCTGTCTTTACAGTTTCTGGTGCAAAGGGGCATACTGATTTCCCAGGGCTGGCAATGAAGGTATACCTCAGCATTCGCTCCCCATCGTAAGGTTACCAAAAAAAAATCATGTGATGGCCAAGTAGTTTCCTATTTCTGCAGGAATGATGGTTCAGTGAGTTGACTGTGGGTATATCATTTCTTAACCTTTGCCTTTAGTAGTGCTGGAAATCTTACTAAGGACTTCAGTACCATTCTCTCTTGCTACGTTAGTGAAGCCAGTGCCTCTTTTAGGCACAGGATTCCCACAAGATTGCAAGATCTTCTCCAGGCATAGAAGTGCTAGATATACTTTACTTTACTCTACTTATACCATTCGCCTAACTGTAAATGTACATCATGACTTTACTGGGGTTATGGCTGTAGCTAGGTGCCATAACCCCAAATTTTTTTTTTACCTTCAGGTGGCTGGCGATCTGATAAAAGTGATCCAAGCTGCGGATTCGCCTCAGGATCATTTTTATAGGCGGCAGGCTAGGTAACCCCCCGGCGCGCAAGATAGCCCCCGCTCAACTCCATGCCCTTGGAGGACCGGAGTGGCATCTGATGTCACTTCCTGTTCTCAGCAGATAGACAGGTTTTTTTTTAAAGGTAAAATGCCTTTTTTTGCTTTTAAAGGTAAATGAGAGATCTGGGGTCTTTTTAACTCCAGATCTCTCAATAAAGAGGACCTGTCGTGCTTGATTCTATTACTATGGATGTTTACATTCCATGTAATAGGAATAGGAATAAAAAATGAAAGGGACAGTGTAAAAATAAAAAATAAAAACCAAAATTAATAAGAAAAAAACATTTTTAAAGCTCCCCCATTCCTCCAAACTGGTGCGCAGAAGCAAACGCATATATAAGTCAAACCACACATGTGAGGTAGAGCAAGTGCAATAATTCTAGCATGTGCACAATTTTATAGCATGACATGTGAGTTATCTATTTACTCAGCGTAACATCATCTTTCACATTATACAAACAATTGGGCTAACTTTACTGTTTTTTTATTCATTAACCACTTGCTTACTGGCCACTAAAACCCCCCATGCATCTTCTTATGTATAGCCGGATTTGACTACTTATGTAAACAAAAAAATATATAAAAAAAACCTATAAATAATATCGTTTTTCATTTTGTCTTACAAGAAAAAAGTTTTAACAACGAGAAAAAAACAAATATCGTGTTTTTTATTTTTGGCGTCTCCACTAGTTTATGGTGGTTTTCTTTCGAAATAAACACCCTTTTTGTACTATTTTTACAACAAACCCATGTTGCAGCGAACTGACGCGTTAATATCAAGTTTTACGTTGTTGCGACTTTCGACTTTTAACCAGACCCGTCCTCCCCCCAAAATCACCGGTCATTCGTTCACCAATTACTTATTTTTTTGTCATTTCAATCGGGTTAACAAACATATTACACTTTCTACTACAATGCGACTCATTTATCTATT
>BLSH010286986.1:185899-197887 GCA_018402905.1 Glandirana rugosa | reverse complement strand
CCCCCCCCCCCCCCCCCCCTCCTGTCCAGACCAATTTTCAGCTTTCAGCACTGTCACATTTTGAATCACAATCGCGCAGTCATGTGACATTGTACCCAAACAAAATTTTTATCATGTTTTTTCCACAAATAAAGCTTTCTTTTGGTGGTATTTGATCACCTCTGCGGTTTTATTTTTTGCGCTATAAACAAAAAAAGCGCAACAATTTTGAAAAAAGAACGTTCTGTTTTACTTTTTGCTATAATAAATATCCAAAAAATATATATAAAAAAAAAATGTATTCATCAGTTTAGGCCGATATGTATTCTTTTACGTATTTTTGTTAAAAAAATCCCAATAAGCGTATATTGATTGGGTTGCGCCAAAGTTATCGCGTCTACAAACTATGGGAATGTATTTATGAAATTTTTATTTTTTATTTTATTTTACTGGTAATGGCGGCGATCTGCGATTTTAATCGGGACTGCGATATTGCGGCGGACATGTCCCACGTTTTTGACACTCTTTTTGGGACCAATGACATTTATACAGTCATCAGATCTAAAAATAGCCACTGATTACTGTATAACTGTCACTGGCAGGGAAGGGGTTAACCTGCAGGGGTCAATCAAGGCATTAACTGTGTTCTATCTGTGTGGGGGCTGGGCTAGCAGGGGCGTGACAGATCTAACTGATCCCCATGACAGGGATCAGTAGATCTCTGTTATGTCCCCTGACAGAATTGGGAACCGTCGTGTTTACATTGGCGGTTCCCCATTCCGCCTCTCTATTAGGCGACCGCTAGTCGCCGGCGGACAGCGAGTCCATCCGACCCGCGGGGAGCGCACAAAGGGGCGGACATCAGTTGAAGGTGCCCCGGCAAAGTAGATCTGCGCTGTGGCCGTCAATCAACTATAGCGCGGATCTGAAGTGGTTAAAGTATATTTTTTCCAAAAAAATGCATTTGAAAGACCACTGCTCAAATACAATATGACATAAAATATTGCAATAACTACCATTTTATTTTCGGGTCTCTGCTAAAAAATATATATATAATGTTTGGGGGTTCTAATTCATTTTCTAGCAAAAATACTGATTTTTACTCGTAAACAACAAATGTCAGAAAAAGGTCCAGTCAGCAAGTGGTTAACAGAATAGGTAAGCAGCTGATAATCAGACAGAACATATATGTAATCTGCATTTTACTAAACAGGTGCAGAGAAGCAATAATGCACCAATTCATGCAAACCGCTATTTGAGAGTGTCCTTATACTTTAGACATATTGCTCCACAGAGGAGATATCCCAGGCTCCAGAATAAAGCACCACCCCACTGGAACTGGAGTACTGTGGTAGGAATTGGGGAGGTACTCCTCACAGTAGCTGGTTATGTTGGAGAAAATGCTGAGATTTGCATATACTGTACCTTTAGCTGCCTATATTTCTGGATCTACTAATGATTTTGACATGTACTTTTAACTGAGGATAACTCCTACTTATGCATTTTTTCATTTTATGTTTAGATTGTCCAGATTACTAATTATTTTAAAAGGAGTTTAGGTATACTTTGCAAGATGCCTTCCCATTGTTCAGCATTTATGTCTTCCTCATCTTTAATAAATGTGGATCCTGTTCGTATCAGGGTATGCCTTCAGACATCTATTCAGTGGGGCAGAATATAATACTTTCTGTTAGAATACCTTTTGTTGAGATATTTTGAACAATAGCATCTGTAATAGAGACTTTTTCCATTTTCCACACTATAGATCTGTTCAGCACTTCCAGAACAGTTCTTAGTTGGTGATGTTAAAAGAACATTTATATGTCAGGAAATTACTTACCTCAATTACATCTATTAAACAACTAATGGGTTTGTGCTGGCCTTAGTGCATCCATCTTTTCTTGCTGTCCAATTGATTGTTACTTTTCCACATAAAGTAGATGTATAACCAGTGTAGGCAGTACATTTGCTTAACATTTCACCACACATTATAGATCCAATGATTGGCGCGGAGAAGCAGTTTAGATTAATAAAATCTATTTGATTCCAAAGCCATCAAAAAAAGATTGCTTGTAGACAGGTGCAGTCTGTATTCTCCACTGCAGGTGGCGCTCGACCGCGGCAGCAATACAGATGGGAGAGGAAGTTGAGAGAAACTGGTTTTCTCTATGATTTCCTTGGTCACATGGGGCAGTGATCCAGGTTGGATACACATGCCTAATGTGACCCTGGTGGCCATCTTGAGTCAGGCCAAGTATGTTCAAGACTCTGACCCCTGCGTTTGGAGCTTTATGTGAGCGGCTAGGGTAGGGATATTTTCCCCATCTGTCAGGGACAGTGCCCGTGGAAGGGAAAGGTTCCAGTGGAGTAAGGAGAGAGCAGGGACTATGTTTACCTTTTCAGCAAGCTTCACCTTTGGATCAGATTGGCCAGGCTGCACTCCATCTTCGTGGCAGATGCTGTCAGCATCCCTAGGTCTTCAGACCTCTGTCTCTTGGCTGCATGGTTGTAAATGACACCCGTCGGGTGAGCTCCCCCCTTCCCCCCTGGCCTGTTTGTACTGTTAACCTGCTGTTAATACAGCGTTCTTTGCAAATTAGGACTCTGTGTGCTTACTGCCTACCACACCATGCTGCACCTACCTAACATGTTTAATTTCAAATGAAATAATTTCATGATGGGACATGATATCTCATGTATTGATAGACCCCGCTCTGTTGCATTGCACAGCTAGAACTACAGTTTAACCAAGGAATAGGGAGGGTCAGACCCCCCTGTCCCTAATGTTATTACGGCTGTGGAAAACCCTTAACGGCAATTACATAGGTGAACTGTGGACCATGAAGAACAAACCTGGCATAAGGCTAAAAGGTTAAATACTATTTTTTGTTATCACACTACTAAAATCTATAGTAGCAGTAGTCATTCACTACACATGTAAATCAAATGGCCCCTATAAAGTAGGGAAAACAAGTAGCAAGTTGCAGCATTTAAGCCATAGATTAAAGAATAGATCCATGCATCGGCATGTTATATACTGTGGATACAATGGTCCAACTTAGACCAATGTAACTATGTATATGACATACTGTATTTGGCCAATTCTGCTGGAAGCTGAAAATCAATGAAGTAGACACTGTAATTGCAGTATTCTCTACTTGCTTCCGGGTCCCACATCTAGAGGCTGCTCTCCTACATTGTGAATACAGGGGAATGCTTTGCATTTTCGGAATGAGTGAAAAGTGTTCTCTGTTTGGACGAGGCTGAGATGCTGGGCAGCAACGTCATGCTCTCCACTTGGTCCAATTAGAAAATGCTTTGCATTTATTCAGAAAATGCAAAGCATTCTCTGAATGATGCCCATGCTGACTGGCCAACCTCCCTGTATTTACAATGGAGGAGAGCAGTTGTTTGGTGCTGGACCTGGGAGCAAGTGGAGATCACTGAAGTAGTGGTGTCTTCTTCAGTGATTTCTTCAGGTAAGGAGGAAAAAATGTCTTGTATCATATGTTCGAGGTGGGTGGGTGGGTGGGTGGTTGGTAGGGAAGTTTAGAAAAAAAATAGTTTTAGCCTGGAGTGGAGACTTAATCATGTGGGGACATTTGCAGGAGAAGCACAGCATCAAAAACGTGCCTAAACTCACATTTTTACAAACATGTTTAGGTGCGTTTGGAAATTCATTCATTTCATTGGCCATCATATTAATTTATTCTGGCCATTGAAATGAATGAACACTCAAGGAACAGGAGACTATGTTGCAGTAATCAAAGGTGAAAGTGTGTGTTGGATGAGTTGTACCAAAATTGTATAATGCCCTCCTTTTTTATGATAGGCACTTGTTGAGCTCCCACCAACCCCACCAGAAAAAGGATATACAATCTGGACATCATGATGCAGGCAGTGTCTTGTCCTCAGGGGTTGGGACTTTCTTGCAGTGGGATGCGTGAATCCAACTGTTCTTCCCAACCAACTTGACAGATGTGGTTGTGGTCAGCAGGACCTGGAAGGGATCATCATATCTGGGTTCAAGGAAATGTTTTCTCGTGAACTTCCTCACCAGTACCCTGTCTCCAGGTACCAGCCTGTGTGTTCCTGTATTTAATTCAGGATCTGGAAAGGAAGAAAACACTTGAGAATGAATATTGGTTAATTCTTTAGACAAACGTGTGACATAACTAGTTAACACATCAGATTGTAACTGCAACTGCTGTGGGAAGTAACAACCGAGTCTGGGAGCTGACCCAAACAAAATTTCGTAAGGGGACAGGGCATGTTTCCCCCAAGGGGAGTATCTGACACTGAACAGGGCTATGGGCAAACTGTCTGGCCAACTCATGTTAGTCTCTTGGGCCATCTTTAACATTCTGTTTTTTAGAGTCCCATTCATCCTTTCTACCTTCCCGCTACTTTAAGGGTGGTATGGGGTATGTAAAGCTAACTGAACCCCCAGTGCTGTCCAAATCTTTTTTGTAAGGGTTGCTGTGAAGGCTGGGCCCTGATCGCTCTCTATCACCTCTGGGACCCTAAATCTACATACTATCTCACTCAGTAGTTTCTTAGCCGTGGTCTTGGCTGTCATGTTTGTAGCGGCATAGGCTTCCGGTCAGCTGGAGAACATGTCCACCACCACTAGGGCATATTTATATCGACCACCTTTTTTTGGCATTTGGATGTGGTCAATTTGTATCCTTTGAAAGGGGTACAGAGCTTTTGCCAACTGTCTTTGTGGCGTCTTCTCTGTGCGGCCTGGGTTACACTTGGCACAGATAGTGCATGATCTGCAGAAGTTGTGGGTCAGTGGAGTGATCCCTGGTGCTACATAGTACTTGTTAATAAGAGAGTTCATATGAGTCTTTGACAAGTGGGCAGCTCCATGTGCCCATTGCACCACAGTCGGGTACATGTGCCTGGGTAAGCAAGTTTTTGTTGCACTCAAACAGACCATCTTAGAGTTGCTCCCCTCTATCAGCTTTCCTTTTCTTCTGGACTTGCTGCTTCTTGGAGTTCCTTGAGGTAGCTTATGTCCACTGGTGTGGTTTGTAGGGTGAGTATTGGTTGTTCTTCAATTTCCACCCCTCCATCCATTTCCCGCAGTCTGCTAACAGCTTGTTTGGCTGCTGAGTCCGCTAGATTGCCTCAGGCCTCCTGTAGGTTCAACTTGCCGCGTGCCTTCACTTTCAAACTGGCCACCTATTTGGGAAGGAGTGTTGTTTCCATGCATTTCAAAACAGTCATGTGCATGTGTAGGCCTAGAATCAGGACCTTCGGCTCCCCCCTCAGGAAATGGAAGGAGGGTGACTGGGTTCAACGTCTGACAGCGTTGCAAGATGATATTATCTGGTAACAGGAGAGAACACTGAAGCCTCAAGTGCCTGGCAGTGGACAAGTGTTTAGGCTGGACTTGGTTCAGTATAGCGGCAATGTCATGGGGGTGCAAGTAGAATGAGGTGATGTCCCAGGACTAAGTCAGAAGTCTTGTCCAACAGGGCCTGTGCGGCAAAGACGGCTCGCAAACAGGAGGGGCCTCCTCTGGCTACTGCGTCCAGACGGCAGGAATAATAGCCTATGGGGTGCAGGCGGTTGTCATATGATTGAGGGAGTACTCCAGTAGCATGTCCTTAACACTCAGACATAAAAAGCTGGAAGGTCTTTTCATAGTCCGGGAGGCCTAGCGCCGGGGTTGATGAGATGGCGCGTTTGAGGGCCTCAAAGTTGGATATTGCTTCGGGAGACATCTGATTTCAGGACATCATGTGTGGATGACCCCACAAACTGGGCTAGAAGATCTGGAAAGTTCCCAATTTGCAGGTTAGTGGGCTGGTTCTGGGGGTCCAGTCCACCCCTACACAGGATATGTCTATGTCAGACAGACAGGAGTGGTCAGGCAGGTCTTCAGTTCTGAGTATGCTTCTGGCAGCACCTGTGTAGTTGTGTGACCTTCAATAGGCAGGGTCACCTTTTCTAGCGGGCCTTCTGGGTTCTTTGGGGAAACTGCCATGAAAGAGGATGGTAGTGACACAGGCCTGCCCAATTCCTAGCATAGGAGGTCCAGGTGCTCTTGGTCGGGTCTGGGGCATTGGTACTGTCTCTTGAAGTATCCTGGGTTCCCACAGTTGAAACAAGTAGGTGGCGGCCTTGATGCTTGCAGGTTGGCCCCTGCCACCATAAGCGGCGTGGTCTCCTTGGTGGCTTGGAAGGATTCCAGGCCTTTTGCTACCAGCAGGAGGGTATCCAGGGGCAACACCCGGTACAATGATTGGGCCATAATAAGGTATTTTCGGAATGATTCCTTCAGGTCTGTCACAAAGGCAGATGACAGAATCTGGCTATGTACCTTGTTATGGACAGAGAATCCTAGATCTGAGAAAACTTGTGACAGTCTAGTGTAAAATTTCTCCACTGACTCAGTTTTATCTTGGGTGACATCTTGAATACTCATGGCTTGGTCGGTCAGCCTTTCCCCACCCATTCACGTAACTTCTCACAAAATTCCACACCAGAAATAAAGGTATTGTTATCGACAATCCTTGTATCTTTGAAAAAAAAATGTTTTCACTGGTTGGCCAGTAAGCGTCTCCTGCTTTAATTTGGCATAGGCTGATCAAGTCTCTCCAGGCAGCTGAATAAGTTTCTTGTATCTGCACAATCCTGAGGTAGAAGGGCATTGGCTGTTTCTCAGGGTCAGGCAGACTTGTCACTAAGGTTGCTGCTTGTGCTGGGGTAAAAGCGACATACATCACCGGTGCCCCTTCTGGTAACCGAGACTGGTGTTGGGACGGGGACTAACGAGGGGCACTGTTCCTTACGGTTGCCAGCATACGCTTGAAACTCCCTCGGAACTGTGTGTCCGGAGCCGGATTGGGGGTTAAATCAGCGGGTCGCCTTGCTGCCTGCTGTTGGTCTTCCCACTCAAACACTTCTCCTTCATTAGTGTATCCGACCTGTGAAAGTGGCGCTTCCGTATTGGGGAAGACGGGAGTGTGGTAGGAACCATCCTGGTTTAAAACTGGGAGAACTGGGTATAGGCCATGGTTGGGCCTTCCAGGTGTATCAAGCCGCCTGTAGGAAATGCACTGGGTTGGGCAGAAAGTGAAGGTATGTGTGCGGTAAGATGGCCACCTGCAGGAAGTTGTCACAGCGGGTTGTGCTTGGGCTGAGGTGGTGAGAAGAAAATGGGCATTAGGTGGAGGACAGGGTTGTCCCTCCACTCCTTTTTTAAAAATTCCATCATAGGGCAGTGGCTCAGACACATTATCAAATTTGTGGTATACATACATAATACAATCGACATCTTTTCTGATTTTCCTCTATCTAACCTTCTTCATGCAAGGCCTTAGCAGTTTTATACCAAGCCTCCGCTACATCCAGCAAGCCGTTATCACACAGAATTCCTCTCTGTTATTTTATCAGTGCACGCCACTCCTCTGCCTGGAGTCTAGCAGCACAGTCTTTCAATTCACATACTTTCGCTACTTTAGATAACTTTTTAACCGCTTCATTGTCTTCTCTCCGTTTCACAATCTCACATGCTAACATTCCCTTCTCTAGCTTGGTTATCAGGCAACGAATGGGTTGATATCCCTCCTCTGCTGCTTTCTGTTCTATCTCCTTGACCCCTGTCTAACAGGATAATGTAAGTTTAATCTCAGAACATACACGTCAGGGGTGGTGGGGAGCAGCAGCTTGTGTCCCAACTGATCCTTCGTGTAGCTACCTTCCCTCACTTTTACCATTCTCCAACCCCTCTCGTGTATGCCAAACAGTAATACACGAATGCACTCAAAAACAGGACATTACACCTGCCATTCCTTGCACTGTGAAGCATCAGCAACTGAGATATCCCTCAGGGCTCTCAACCCCGAGTCACTGTACTTCCAGTCTGCTGAGTTACAGTCTCAGCAGCTGGGTTAACCCTCAAAGGTCTCAACCCTGAGTCATCATCCATAGACGCTCATTGCAAGGTTCCATCTTCCCAGGGGCAGCAGCTCACCTGTCAGGAGTCAGGACACTCAATTGCAACTATACTCCCAGTCTGCTGAATCACCCTCAGCAACTGGGCTAACCCTCAGGGGTCTCAACCTTGAGTCACCGTCCGTAGACGCACTTTCAGTCTGCTGAGTTACAGTCCTCAGGACGACAGACACTGAACAAATAATACACAGTCAGCAGAGATCCAGTGGCAGGTTTGTTAAACAGCCCCAGGCGAGGAATAAAGATTTACTTTCCTCTGAACAACCTCTGGGAGCCAGCAAGACCGGCAGCCAGACTGGACAGAAACAAGTCATACGGTGGTAAGAGTTAATGTACCTACCATAATATAAGGGTTGCGCAAGCCCCTTGTTCTGTCCCGATCGGCCACTCAGTCCCTCGGTCGCGGTCTCCCTTCGGTCGGAACCTGGGGCCCCACGTTCGGGCGCCAGCTGTAATGGATCAAAACCGCAATCGGTTTCAGGTTGGATGTCTGCTGCTGCTCCTAATTATGAAGTGTAGATATGTGCACATAGAGAGGAAAAGGGAGTAATTACACTGACATATGTTCAGTTCAATCACTTTCTCATCTCTGTTTATTGTTGGGCGGTACCCAACCTTTTATGCACAAAGAACAATAGAGTATACGTCACTACTATGCAAATGTAGTCAGTCTTAAAGGCACATGCTGAAGTACAAGAATAATGAAGAAGCTTGGGATGCTTGATTGTCCCTCACTCTTTACTTCCTCATTCCTCCAGTTTATTCTGGGGTGTAGTCGCGAGGATCTAGACTCCATCTTAGTATTCGAACTTCACTCGATGGGAGGGGGTGCTACTAGCGGCCATTTTGAGTAAGAAAAGGTAAAAAAAGGTAGCTGCACATATATACATTACAATAACGGTCATTTTACCTAATTCCATCACACCTAGAATTACATACATTTAGATGGCAAAACGCGTCTCTCCTGAAAGTGCTGGCTCTTTTTTTTCCTGCCTCTAAACTCCCCTACCTCTAAGTGCATGTAAATGTTTATGAAAGCATGGACACATGGGCCTGTAAGGGGTAGGGTGGTGGTCATTTGTCATGTCCTCCATGTTTCCACCCTCATTGGGCACCAAGTAAGGGTCACATGAGAGGACTAGCCCGTGTTCCGAGTTCTTCTGGGCTACGTTAGGCACTTTGTACAGGGTCATGTTACTACACACATGGGGTACCATTGTTTTGTGTCGTCTTCACCAATGCCCTAGGACAAGGCTGAGGCTGCTGTGGGGGAATACTAGACCTTAAGGTGGGCCTCTACTCTTAAAGATACATCATGCACAATGACACAGTAACTGTTCTCCAGTTAACTCTCAGCTTCCCGATGTACACCTTCACCATAACCTGGATTTTGGAGGGACACGCTGAGCCAATGTCTACATCAACCTGTCCAATGGTTTCCACTACAATTCCCCAGTAATGGAGTGGACCCACTCTGCATTGGCTCTACATGTGTACTCAACTTATCTGCTCCTGTTGTTATGGAAGACAGACCGCTGGTGGAAAGAGTGCCAACAACATCTCCCTCGCTGCTAGAGGCCATGCCACCTATAACAGGTACACGCTATCTTCAGGCTGCTTGTTACACTTTCAGTACTCTTGGCAACTACTTATGTCTTCACATTACTTCATTCCACACTAATGTCTTCATACCCCAATGTGTTATGACCTACTGGTTAACCGTGTGTGTGCTGGTTACCTACATTACAACTCTTAATAACTTCAGACTAGGCAGGGACAATGTTTCAATGCTTTACTTGGAAAACGAGGTTATTCCTACATCCCTACTCCTAATTACAGGCTTGAGTGCTGCCCTGGGATACCTGCAAAGTGCAGTCCAGTAATCAGTGCCCTTTAGAGGCTCTCTCACACAAGTGTAAGTCCTCCTGAGGCATGCTCCAGTGCTGCTGTCTTTAGGGCGAACTCCAAGTTCTACATGTGGACAGTAAAGCGCAACATCCTCCTGTTACTCTGGGTTTCATCCTCTGTCTCAATCGCCTACAGGTCTCACAACCCACAGCTGGCTAGAGCTCTTTCTCCATCTTTTACTTGGGAAAAAAAAGGAACTCTCTCTCTGTCTTCGAACGGGGCTGTCTGGCCTGGACCGCTGACCCCATTTATATCTCCTGGGAGAAAGTGAGCTAGACCTAGACAAGAACCCACCAAAAAAACCAAGAAACCGGACGTGACATTAACTCTTACTCTCCCAGCCGAGACAGCGCTTAACTAATTATTTCAACCTGCCCACAGGCTAACAAGTCTAAAGCCCTTAAAAGTAGTATTTTTGATGCCCAGTGTGCATAGGCCGTAGCAATTAATCTCTACTATATGCTATTCGTGTCCCTCACTCTACAGGGAGCCATATGTATAGCAATCCTTCTCTACTACAAGCAATGAGTTCTAAATTAAAACATAAATTAATGTTCTCTATCAGCATGGGGGGCCATGCTTGAGAATATTCATCAACAGATTTCAGGCATGTAGTTGTTAATGCAGAGCAAGCACAAACAATTTTTATATGGTTCTCTAATTTAGAAGATCAGAAAATTTGAATTTTAGTGGTTCTCCCTGCTTTATTAACATATACTTAATAATAGTATATTTAATTATTATATTTAAAGATCTCAGCGGTTCTGCCAATGGTACTACCATTTTTCCTTTCTTCGTATATCGTAATAGTTGCCTATTTCCCTTAAACCCTGATGACTTCCCACTTTAATTTCCTGCTCACAGCGTGCGTCTGAGATAGTTTATACTGTAAGATACAAAAGATAGCCTCAGATGTTTCCTCAATAACCTTTCCTAGAATTCTGTGAAAGAAATGTATACTGAAACTACACAAACCTAATAATAGCATCGACTCCGCCATTATACAGCCGTTACATGAGCCCAGTCTCAGATTGCAATGAAGATGTGCAGAGGTGTACTTTTCTTAAAGAATCCACTCCTTTGATATTTCCATTATGGGTGAACACAGATGGGCTGAATTACTTTCGGCTTCTTACATCACTAAAGCTAGTCATATAGTAGCAGATTTTCAAATGAACATTCATATGAACATTTATACAAAATTTCTAATCAGTACGTTCAATGACATGTTGAACGTCGCTCAAAAGTACTTAAAAAAAAGTTTGCTTTTAACATTCAATTTTGCAGTGAATGGACTTTCCCAAATGACAACCACATTCAGAGCCTGTTCTTACTATGACACCCATTCAAAAGCTAAAAAATACATCTGCATTGGCCTGCAGTCACATGGATATTTGTGTGTGTTTAAATGCTTTTATGTGCATTTACCCTGCATTTTTAAAATGTGCATTCTTCTGCTTAAGGATGCATTTACACTATTTTTCTGAACATGTGCAAAATTGCATAATGTATATGCATGTTTTCTGCACATTGTTGTGCTACTTGCATAGGGCAGCCAGTTTTTTTTCAATGCACTGCCCTTACACATGAAAAATGCAGCAAAGCCCCGGAAGGATTTGCCCCCTTCCTGACCAGAGCCCTTTTTGCGATTCGGCACTGCATCGCTTTAACTGAAAATTGCGCGGTCGTGCGGTGTTGTACCCAAACGAAATTTGCGTCCTTTTTTCCCCACAAATAGAGCTTTCTTTTGGTGGTATTTGATCACCGCTGCGTCATTTCTGATCGCCGCTATAAACAAAAGAAGATCGACAATTTTGCAAAAAAAACCAAATTTCTTACTTTTTGCTAAAATACAAATCCAAAAAAAAATATAAAAAAACATTTTTTTCATCGGTTTTGGCCGATTTATATTCTTCCTCATATTTGTGATAAAAAAAATCGCAATCGGCGTTTATTGATTGGTTTGCGCAAAAGTTGCCGCGTTTATGGATGATGAGAATTCATTTCTGGGGTTTTTATTTTTTTTTTATTTTTTACTAGTAATGGGGGCAATCTGTGATTTTTAGCGGTACTGCGATATTTCAGCGGACATGAAACGTTTTAACAGCGAGAAGAAAACAAATATCGCCG
>BLSH010286986.1:112853-125053 GCA_018402905.1 Glandirana rugosa | reverse complement strand
ATGAATACGGTGACTTGTACACCGTATGAGTATGTATCCAAAAGTACTACTTTACTCCTGTCCTCCCTCGTGACCGTTAGGTTAACGTTGACACGGTTTTTTTAGATAAAAAAATCGGAATTATCAACTTCATCAAATCAATCACAAAAACTACTGATCGACCTTTCACAGGACCCCTAGCAAACATAACAAGTCATATAACGGGTATTAATGGAAATTAAAAAACGATAAACGTTTAACTCACCAACGGTAACAACTAAAACAAAAATCAAAAACATCTGTGTAACCTTCGGAATTGGCCAAGGGGTGGCGCGCGGCACAAAACGCGCGCCCCCTGGTGGCCAAAATGCGAATCGCCATTTATTTACGGCGATTCGCGCAGGGCTCCCCCACTGCCGCCGTAAAAACACGGCGCGCGGTGGGGAACCGGTTAAGGCTTCCAATGTGTCTACAAAAACTAAAAACAAAATCAACAATGGCAACCACTCAATTTGCAAATAGCAAAAAATTAAAGGTAATTATGGGCAATATACTGAACAATACAAACGATCCCCAGGACACTTTCCAGCTAGTCATCAAAAACACTAACTAAACTACTTCAACTATTAAGGCTAAAAAAATAGATTTTTTTGGCACAGTTGCAATTGGATTGCCAGTGCTCCCTCCTGTCCTCATTTCATCATGAAAACCTATGTATGAGTATGCCACATGTTCAGTGGCATAAGTATTTAAATTATGAATCTAGCCACAGATGATATGATTGTCTTTCCTTCCGTCACAGATAGAAGGAAAGAAAATTGCTCAATTCCCCCGCTGCACTATTTACTCTGCCGGGGTAACGGGAAGCATTCCCAGCCGGCTGAATACAATGGTTACTGCTAGTGGCTATGGTCACTGGCAGTAACCACATGCAGAAAAATCTGACACACTGGTTGTATCCAAGTTGATGGACCGATCAACTTGGGCACAATCAGTCTGCCCATACATGGATCAAAATTCAGCCAATCCCTGCTTTACCCGGCCGAATTTTGATCCATATATGGCCGATTTGAGTTTAAATATGGGAAATGTCCTGGATAGATTTTTTTAACTGGACTTGTAAGGTAGAAAATGTTTTGTAGCTTGCCCAAGCCGCTTGTTCAGATCTAATGAGTGTCAGGAGGTAGGAGCCTCTGATACCATTTGTCTTCCACATATAATACCGTTCTAGCATCTCTGCTCCAGCATTTTGACAACAATTCACACCTTAAGCAATGTAAATCAAAGGATTAACATTTATGAAGCCTTCCTGACACCAAGGATGGATTAAATATTTTTTACGCAAGTAAACTCTAATGGAAAAATGGTTATTCCTCTTTCAATTTGGGAATATTTTATATCTAATAATAACCAGAAGGCAAACGGAATATCCTTTTTGAATAAGCTACTCTTTACCTTCCCAATAACATGAAGAACACTAATATAATAGAATGGGAGCAAGATTAATCCCAACCCTTTTCTTGGGACTCTTGGCAAAAGGCCACCTTGTGTATTGAACATTGGGAAAACTCTCAGAAAATACTAAACCGTTGACACCTGACACCCTATAAACTATCAAAAATATTCCCATCCTCATCTCTCCTTTGCTGGAGATGTAATGACCAAGTTGGTACTCTATACCATACCCTTTTAGACTGTAAACCTTTACACAGTTTTTGGAATTCAATATCTTCCTTTATTGCATCCTTTACAGGGAATCCAATTTCACTCACCCAGCGATGGTTTTTGTAGGCATTAATCTAGACTCCTTTCCACTAAATTGCAGATCAATAGTAGCCAATATTTTAATAGCTGCAAGCATTGCCATAATATGTTTACCCATTACCTTTGTCTCAAGAATATGGTATGTCCTGTATAGAGTTGAGCGAACTCGAACTGTAACGTTCGGGGTCGTACCGAACTTTCGGGTGTCCGTGTCTCGAATCCGAACTCAAATGTTTGAGAAAACGTTCGGGTTCTGGGTTCTGGTATCTTATCACGCATGTTGAATAGCTGCAGGGCAGCCAATCAACAAGCGTTTCACTGGTTTTCCCTAGAAGCCATCACAGCCATGCCTACTAATGGCATGGCTGTGATTGGCCAGTGCATCATGTGACCCAGCCTCTATAAGAGGCTGGAGTCACAGTGCTGCATGTCACATGCTCTTACGTTAGTGTAGGGAGAGGATGCTGCCGGCGCTGTGAGGGACAGATTGTGAGGGACAGATTGCAGTGATAATAACTAGGTAGAGATTACTACTACGGCTTTGAGGGACAGATTATAACCTCTCATCCTGCATTACAGAAAGATCTGATTACAGAACGATCTGTCATCCTGCATTACAGAACATATATAATAACATCTCCCCTTTTCTTCCTTTTGCAGCCCTCTAGCACTTTCCAGGACTTTTTTACAGTCATTTTTGTGCCGAAAAGTTTGGGTCCCAATTGAATTCAATGGGGTTCGGGGTCCGGGGTAAAGTTCGGATAACGTTCGGTACCGAACCCGAACGTTTCCAGAAAGTTCGGCCGAACCCGAACGTCCAGGTGTTCGCTCAACTCTAGTCCTGTACCATGGTATGTACCTTTTTTCTGTTTTTGATAACTCAATAAAAATCTTAAAGATAAAAAAAAAAAAAAAAACTATTGGTTCCATAATTTACACACCTCCCATCCTAGCTTTTTGTTTTGGTGCACAGATATGCAATATTACTTTGTGTATATCAGTAAACACAGAGGACCTCAGTAGAATTCTCCTGCATAACAAGTTCTTCTATCATTGCCATAAATACCTTTAATTAATTAAAAGAAGTAATGACAAGGAAATGCTATTGGTGCTTCCACTATGTGTTTTCCAGGGACTGCCGGAGCAGATGTTCCAATTTGTTTGCTAAGTTTTTTATGATGTTTTTTCCACCTAAACGTTCCCGTTGGGAGATTCCACCAATTAAGATTGTAAACCATATCTTCCATATGTTTAAATAATTGTCAATTATCTGTCCAGCTGTGAACCCCAGGAGCACCCTGTTCAGACGTTGACTGTGCAGCGAACTATTCACAATGTGCCCAAGTGAAAAACAAGGAAATAGGTCTATAGCAGTCAATCAGACCCTATTATTTTTTTCTAGAGCAGGTCTAATAATAAGAAAAGAACATTATTGGCTACGAGAAACAAACATACTTTTAGGAATATGGATCAGGATGAAATACAGCACAATTTATTTTCATTTAAAATGTGATTTTAAGTAAACAGTTACATCAGGCATATTAAAAAATTGCATAGAAATGTTAAATCTCTCAAAGCATTGTTAGGTAGAACAGATTGAATCCATGCAGAAATCCTATTACTATTGCCAATCGTAGTAACCAGCAATAATCTGCATTTTGGTCACCTTTTATGTAAATTTCTAATATCTTTACAACAAAGCTGATACAGCAGCTGCAGGGGGTCAGAGCTCTTCACCAGGGGTGGTTTCACCAAAACGTCAGCAAAAATCTAGGCATTTTGACATAATTTCACCATTCTTGAAAAATGCATTGGAGTCAAGAGGGAAGCAGAAATAAAATTGTCAGGGCAAAATTTAGAAGAAGAAAAAATCATATTCCGTATATCTCTACATGTAATGCAAACTTGTAGCCCCCTAGCTGCTCCACATGGCCAAACCCTGCAGCTACTGGCTATACAGGAACATTTCCTTTGTACTGTAACTGCCCCAAGCTCACACAGACCTCCATGTTTACCACACATGGTTTTAAAACCCTTTCCACTCCATCCCCTTGATCTGTACCAAAGTCAACCACTCTTCACACTTGAAGCACATGCTCATGCAGGGCTCTGCATTCTACACATGGTTACAGTTTAAGACTTAGTAGGTCCAACTAAACAACTGGGGCCCATGGAACATGGGTACTCAGGTCACCCAGCACATATTTTGGGGGGTTCTTCGCTAACCACCAGAAGGTATTGGTTGTACATAGTAAAGTACATCTTCTGCTCTGAACAGTACCCATTATTCACCAATAACTCAACGGTGCAGCTCGCATCCTAATGCCATATAACTCTTGCACTCATAGTCAGTAACAAGGCATTGCAGTGCATTGTGTGAATTTACTAAATGGTACATTTCACAGACAATTAGTTACAGAATTACCATTACAGTCCACATGATTAGTAATAACAGTTCTATATATTGGGTGATAAGAGTTCCAGTCTATGGCTTAGTTAACTTACATTGTCCCATTGCAGACATGTAGCACTAGTTCCCCAACTACTGGCTGATGTTCCATCTCCCATGCAGGACTCTCTATAAAATGTTGGGCACACGATATACACTCACCGGCCACTTTATTAGGTACATCTGTTCAATTTCTTTGTAACACAAATTGCTAATCAGCCAATTACAAGGTAGGAACTCAATGCATTTAGGCATCTAGATGTGGTGAAGATGTCTTGCTGAAGTTCAAAACGGAGCATCAGAATGGGGAAGAAAGGGGATTTAAGTGACTTTGAACGTGGTATGGTTGTTGGTGCCAGATGTTCTGGTCTGAGTGTTTCAAAAACTGCTGATCTACTAGGATTTTCATGCACAACCATTTTTACAGAGAATGGTCTGAATAAGAAAAAATATCCAGTGAGCGGCAGTTGCGTGGATGAAAATGCCTTGTTGATGTCAGAGGTCGGAGGAGAATGGGCAGACTTGTTTGAGATAATAGAAAGGCAACAGTAACTCAAATAACCACTCATTACAACCAAGGTATGCAGAATACCATCTCTGAATGCACAACACATCAAACCTTGAAGCAGATGGGCTAACGCAGTGGAAGACTACACCGGGTACCACTCCTGTCAGCTAAGAACAGGAAACCGAGGCTACAATTCGCACAGGCTAACCAAAATTGGACAACGGAAGACTGGAAAAACGTTGCCTGGTCTGATGAGTCTCAATTTCAGCTGCAACATTCAGATGGTAGGGTCAGAATTTGGCATGAACAACATGAAAGCATGGATCCACCCTGCCTTGTATCAACGGTTCAGGCTGGTGGTGTAATGGTGTGGGGGATATTTTCTTGGCACACTTTGGGCCCCTTCGTACCAACTGAGCATAGTTTAAATGTCACGGTCTACCTGAGTATTCTACAGTGTACCCATCTTCTAATGCCTACTTCCAGCAGGATAATGCACCATGTCACAAAGCTCAAATCATCTCAAATTGGTTTATTTAACATGACAACGGTTTCACCATACTCCAATGGCCTTCACAGTGACCAGATCTCAATGCAATAGAGCACTTTTGGGATGTGGTGGAATGCGAGATTCGCATCAGAGATGTGCAGCCGACAAATCTACAGCAACTGCGTGATACTAATGTCAATATGGACCAAAATCTCTGAGGATTATTTACCAACACCTTGTTGAATCTATGCCATGAAGAATTAAGGCCGTTCTGTAGGCAAAAGGGGGTCCAACCTGATACTAGCAAAGGCTCTTGAAAGTAGTTCTGGCGGGCAAGCCTATTTTAATAGTAACTTACCTACGAGCAGCAGCCCCTGCAAGAATACTTTGTAGCCAGGAGCTGGATATACTCATATATATTCTTGCAATCAGGAGACATTGTGTGGTTTTTCCAATGGGAGCTGTTTCCTTCTAGTGCTGAGTTTGTTGCTGACCTGATGTATTCTTAATGCAGAGCCAAGGCAGAGCAAAGCATCTTGGGACATGTAGTCCAAATTGAGGGGATTTGCCATCTAGTCATCGGGAACTACAACTACCAGATGGCTGATGGAGAAGAACAGACCACTGGGAGAAGCTATATGAGGGATAGATTGAGGCCTGCACGCTCTCTTGGGACCCCGACATTAATCTGAGTGCAGGGATTCGGTGACAGTGTATGCTGCAGCTGAATCCACCAGTTCTGCACTAGCAGAACTGTACAGCAGATATTCAAAGGGACATCAGTGGACATCACCCCTTGGCTGTTCGGCGACAGTCTGGAGGCCACTCCTATTCCATCTGTCCTGCGGGGACAGCAGATTCATGTGAGCCGTAGCATGGTGTGGCGGAGGCCGGATGCCATCCCCTGAGCCACGTTCCTGAGAGGGAGCCATCCTCATTATCATCATCCCCTGTTCCAGTGTGGTGAGCGGGCAATAGCCCAACCCTACAGACACTGTATATAGACACCATTGCTTCCTGCAACAGTTATCATCCTTGTGCCAAGGGTCTAGGCCTAATCATCATACATACACATATGCAGACATCTTTACCTTCCATCACCCTGCTTCTACTTGTTGTTCTACAAAGGGCAACTTCTTTGAGTCAGTGATCACTGTGCTTCCATCTATAGTTTACTCAACACAGGAAGATTGGCTTCTTTGCTTACTCCCAACCAATTGATTCAAGTTGTTTTACTCTGCCATTCAGAAACTTCTTGCATGCAATTGTTTTCAAAGGGCTAGCTGAAGATCAACTAGTTTGCTTCACAGTTAATACAGGACTACTCTTTACCTCCTTCCCCACTACAGGGATTTGTTTTACTTAGCTCATAGATCTACAATCCACCAAGAACTTTCTGAAAGAGCTGGTAGAATCTCAATAGAGTTTGTTACTGTCAATGTTCTGACCATATATTTACTGTTTCTGCATCTGTGTGCTGATGAGCAGAAGGGAAGGGCCTGACACAAATAAGAGCCATTCTGTTACCTGTTTACATAGGTATCATTTGCACTTTACTGTGTACAGAGATTATAGTTTTCAGTGTTGATTGTACTATATTGATATGTGATTGCCATATAGTTGCCAATGACATTTCTAATAGAGATACCATTTTGAACTGCAAACGTGTGTTGAACTTTCTATTGTTTTTCATCTTACTAAAGTAAACAAGCTCATTAGTTCAATCAACTCTGGTGTACTTATTCAATTGTTATCATTATTAAGAGGGAAAATTACTGAACCCAGGGTGTGAGAGGTGGAGGACTTGCAGGGTCAGGGCAACCAGTGGGGTACTGATTTTACTGGCGACCCTCATGAGGGCAGCGCTAAAACCACAAGCCTGATGATGATGTCACAAGGAGTAATTAAAGCTATAAGAACAAGGTAAAAGAAAAAAATAATTCTAGTACATGCCGAGGAGGGGAGACAGAGGTTTAGCTTTAAATGTGGTTAGTGTCTGGACATACACATTTGGGTGGTTTTAGTGTGTGCAATTGGCTTTAAATGACTCCTGGGGAATATTAAAGCTTTTTTTACGTTTTGGAATTAATTAGCATTTTTAACCATGTCTGTATTTATTTTTTACAGCATTGTTTTCTTTAACAAATTGCTGATTGCTATATGTATATACAGTGCCTTGAAAAAGTATTCATACAACTTGAAATTTTCCACATTTTGCCATGTTACAACCAAAAATGTAAATGTATTTTATTAGGATTTTGTCATAGACCAACACAAAGTGGCACTTAATGGGGAAGTGGAAGGAAAATGATAAATGGTTTTAAAATATTTTACAAATAAATATGTGAAAAGTGTGGGGTGCATTTGTATTCAGCCCTCCTGAGTCAATACTTTGTAGGACCGCCTTTCCCTGCAATTACAGCTGCAAGTCTTTTTGGGGATGTCTCTACCAGCTTTGCACATCTAGACAGTGACATTTTTGCCCATTCTTCTTTGCAAAATAGCTCAAGCTCTGTCAGATTGGATGGAGAGCATCTGTGAACAGCAGTTTTCATGTCTTGCCACAGATTCCCAATTGGATTTAGGTCTGGACTTTGAAGCAATGAAAGGCTGCCACAGTCAAAGTTCCTTGCCACCATCTGCTTTGCATCCTTGTGAGTCAGCTGTCTCCTCTGGGTTCTTACAGGTTGCCACCTGATGACGCATGGCAAGGCATGCCAAGTGTGGCCTACATGACCTCTGAAGCTTCCTGGCAGCTTGCTATGGGGGCACCTGAGCCGAGCTGCAGCGAGCCGCAGCTCTGTGTGTCCATTCAGACACGGAGTCCTAGTTCAGCTCCTCCCCCTCTCTCCCCTCATTGTCTAACTGACTTTGACAGCAGCGGGAGCCAATGGTGCCACTCCTTTGTATCAGGCAATCAGGAGGGAAAGTCCCAGACGGCCGAGGCATTCATAGACATTGCTGCATCGAGATGGGGCTCAGGTAAGCATTAGGGGGGCTGCTGCACACAGATTATTTTTTATCTTAATGCTTAGAATGCATTAAGATAAAAAAAACCTTCTGCTTTTACAACTGCTTTAATAATAGCATACGATGCCAAGCTGCGGTTTCCAAAGCAAGCAAAATCCTTTCTTGTATTAAGAGAGGTATGGACTCAAGAGATAGACATCATTTTGCCCCTGTACAAATCATTAGTAAGACCTCATCTGGAATATGGAGTTCAGTTTTGGGCACCAGTTCATAAAAAGGATATCGGGGAACTGGAGAAAGTGCAGAGAAGGGCAACCAAACTGATAAGGGGCATGGAGGAGCTCAGCTATGAAGAAAGATTAGAGGAACTGAATGTATTCTCTTTTGAGAAGATTAAGGGGGGATATGGTCAGCATGTACAAATACAGAAGTGGCCCATATAGTGAACTTGTTATATGCCTGTTTTAACCTCCCTGGTGGTATGATTATGTCAATATTTGATTGTCAAAGAGGTACATTGTTGTACATGGAAATGTGTTGTTTTATAGCCGGTTCACACAGGGGCGACTTGTCAGGCGACTTAGTCGCTTGACAAGTCGCTCTCCATACAGTGCAATGGAACCGTTCTAATTGGAGCGACTCAAGTCGCTCCGACTTAGAAAAAGGTTCCTGCACTACTTTAGGGGCGAGTTCAAGTGGCTTACATTAACTTCTATTACAGAAGTCATTTGCAAGCCGCACTAAAGTCACGCTGAGTCGTCCTTGAAGTCGGATCACCCCTGTGTGAACCGGCTCTTAAATCTGTCCAAACAAGAGTCTAGTAGACATCCCGGGTATGATAAAGTTTGAAACACAAAATCATAAATTATAATATAATAAATGATAAATAATTATAAAAAAATAATAATATATTTAATTCAATAATGTAATCAAACCTAAAACACTGAAATTTGTAAAAACAAATCACTATCGCTTAATTCTGATGCAGGTGTTCCATCAGATTAGGTGACCCGTCATATCTTGTGATATTCTATCGCCGCCATCTTGCTACTCTTCTCACTCGTCCGCAGTAAGGATACAGTGAAAAGGGGGCATCTTTTTACACCCACCGGAGTTTTGCATTTCACACTTATTTTTTTTACAGTAAACAGAGCTTATATAGTGACATACAGTTTTCAAATTCATCAGATTGTTTTAATGTTGGATTGTAAAAGCATCGTGCTGTCAGATCAGCAAACCTGTGCGATCAGCAGGCTTGCCGCTGCTTTTACAATCCAACATCAAAAGAGTATAATGGATTTATAAATACTGTATTTTATTATATAAGCTCAGTTTATTTTTATACATAAATGGGAAATGCAAAACTAGGGTGAGTGTAATAAGATGTCCACCTTTTACTGTATCTGTAATGTGGACGAGTGAGAGGTGTAGCAAGATGGCAGCGACGGAACGTCACTTCCTTTACAAGATGTGATGGGTGGCCTCATTTGAAAGGAACACTGGCATCTGCCAGAGGACACAGTGAGGGGAACATTGCAGGAATGCGGGGACAAGGTAAATAATACTGGAGTGTAATCCTGAGAGTGGCTCGGGGTTACAGCTTTTGATACTGAAAATTAAGCCTGAGCCACACTCGGGATTGCTGCTAGGAATGTTAAGCGAATTTTGTGTGTGCAATTTTATTGTATTTTAACATACTTCGATCAGCCATAACATTATGACCACCCATCTAATATTGAGTATGGCCCCTTTTTGCTAAAACAGCCCTGACCCATTGAGGCATGGACACCAAAGTAACATCCACATGAATGGCAGGACCCAAGGTTTCCCAGCAGAACATTGCCCAAAGCATCACATTGCCTCTGCCAACTTGCCTTCTTATACCGCACCCTGGTGCCATCTGTTCCCTATAAGTGACATACACGCACCCGGCCATCCACATGATGTCAAAGAAAACGTGATTCATCAGACCAATACACCTTCTTCCATTGCTCCATAGTCCAGTCCTAATGTTCATGTGACCATTGTAGAAGCTTTTGGCATTTTTTTTCTGCTTTCACCACATCAACTTCATAGACAACATGTTTACTTGATGACATTATAATGAGATATTCCCTTTACCTGTCAGTGGTCATAATGTTATGGTACTGTTCAATAAAATCTGCTACACCATTGGTGGCTTGGCGCCTCTTTCTCCCCTTCCCCCTTATCCTGTCAGTCCCTATGCTCTCCTATTGCAAACTGACCATGCTAGGCATGGGGGCACATCCATCCCAGCTTGGTCAGTTTTCTGGCTGTGCTGGGAGCACAGCCTGCCTGTTCTCCAATGGCCAAGTCTTGTGCTGGCATGCATAACCATTCAATGGGGAGATCAGTATATTGCTGTTTTTCTGCCTACTGCTGGCACACAACCCTGCAGTCTCTATAACCACCTCTCTAAGCCCCTTATGCATCTGAGAACAGACGATAAATGATCACTTTAAAAAAAAAACAGGTGTTTGTAATGTTATATACAGTATCTCACGAAAGTGAGTACACCCCTCACATTTTTAGTAAATATTTTATTCTATCTTTTCATCTGACAACACTGAAGAAAGTACACTTTGCTGCAATGTAAAGTAGTGAGTGTACAGCTTTTATAACAGTGTAAATTTGTTGGCCCCTCAAAATAACTCAACATGCAGCCATTAATGCCTAAACCGCTGGCAACAAAAGTGAGTACACCCCTAAGTGAAAATGTCCAAATTGGGCCCAATTAGTCATTTTCCCTCCCCTGTGTCATGTGACTCGTTAGTGTTACAAGGTCTCTGGAGTGAATGGGGAGCAGGTGTGTTAAATTTGGTGTTATCGCTCTCACTCTCTCATACTGGTCACTGGAAGTTCAAAATGGCACCTCATGGCAAAGAACTCTCTGAGGATCTGAAAAAAAAGAACTGTTGCTCTACATAAACATGGCCTAGGCTACAAGAAGATTGCCAAGATCCTGAAACTGAGCTGCAGCACAGTGGCCAAGACCATACAGCGGTTTAACAGGACAGGTTTCACTCAGAAAGGGCCTCACCGTGGTTGACCAAAGAAGTTGAGTGCACGTGCTCAGCGTCATATCCAGAGGTTATCTTTGGGAAATAGACGTATGAGTGCTGCCAGCATTGCTGCAGAGGTTGAAGGGGTGGGGGTCAGCCTGTCAGTGCTCAAACCATACGCCTCACATTGTCATCCCAGAAGGAAGCCTCTTCTAAAGATGATGCACAAGAAAGCTCGCAAACAGTTTGCTGAAGACAAACAGACTAAGGACATGGATTATTGTAACCATGCCCTGTTGTCTGATGAGACCAAGATAAACTTATTTGGTTCAGATGGTGTCAAGCGTGTGTGATGGCAACCAGATGAGGAGTACAAAGACAAGAGTGTCTTGCCTACAAATAAGCATGGTGGTGGGGGTGTCATGGTCTGGGGCTGCATGAGTGCTGCCAGCACTGGTGAGCTACAGTTCATTGAGGGAACCATGAATACCAAACAAAAAAAGGGGCCAGCACAGAGGGCTGTCCAAATGTCACCATATAGGTAGCCACTGGGATATATACATGAAAAAAGGGAAACCAAACATAAAAGTAATATGTAAAATTACAAATTTTATTTGGAAAACAATGCTTACAGCTGAATGTGCACACAGTGTAGAGCATAGGTAAAAACCAATCAAAAGACCACCACCATTGACAACGTTGTCAGACACAATTACTATAAAAAGATACATAGAGGTTCCTCAAAGCCATACACATGAGGGCCTTCCAGTATGGAATTGCCCTCTAACCTGAATGGAAGAGAGGAAAGCCAGCAAACCAGCCCACACACCCCCAGCGCATAGAGAGGGATCCCAGCACAAAATAGACTAAGACCATGGAGAAAGAATGAGCCTCACAGGGCATGAGAGCAGCAAAAGACATAGACCCATGGACATGCATGTGCTGTAACACAGAACCACAATAACATTTTTGAGGGTCCCCAGCTAGAACATAGCCGATATGCAAAAATATATAAAT
>BLSH010286986.1:96156-108425 GCA_018402905.1 Glandirana rugosa | reverse complement strand
TTTAAAAAGTCTAAAAAGTCTAAAAAGGCTTAAAAAGTCTTTGTCCGGTCCCGTGCCCCGTTGGTCTAAGTTCCCCATAGATCCTTGCCAACGTTTAACTCAAGAAATAAGTTGGGACGGCCGTAGTTACAGGGATCCCATATCTAGGTCTTAAAAAGAAAGACGTTGTTCTAGGACAGCTTTAGTGGAGCAGATGGTGACTATAAGTCGTGTATTTACGGGAAATGAAACCACGGTAGGCCCAACGGTAGTACCACTTCCCGTATCACAAGGCGTTACACTGAAAATCCGAGTAAAGCGGATTACAGTAAATCTACAAGGCAACTGCGTATCCGCATTGGTGAACATCTAAATGACATTAGGCGAAATGAGCCTAAAAGTCACATTGCGGAACACTATGCCCTTCACCATGATGGCAACCCGGATGGCACCAAAGTAAAGGGCATTTATGTGCTGAATATCAGTGGTAGACGAGGTGATTTCGACAGGATCTTGTTGCAGAAAGAAAAATTCTGGATCTATACCCTAGGGACATTGATGCCGGCAGGGTTGAATAAAGAACTCAATTTGCAACCGTTCCTAGATACCCCTTGAATCTGGTTGCCCCGTGCCCTGGCCTGTTTCTGAAAAATTCGGAAAAATCTGAAAAATCTGAAAAATTTGAAAAATTTGGTTTGTTCTTTCTAGACAATCCCTCTTTCTTGGAAAGATGGGTCTTACAATTAATTCCCACTGGGGTGGCTCCCCGATGTATGCCATCAGCCTTTGTTGCAACTTTATACTATGCTTCTATCACTTTAAATGTTATTGGGGCCGGTACAATAACAATACCCTGATTTAGAGATGCAAAGTGGTTCATTTTACCTCTGGTCAAAAAAACTCCTTGCGGAGGTTGACCGGGTTGACAACTGTAGTTTGGTCTCAGCCCCTTCTGTTCCCCTTTCCTTGTTTCTGCCCTTACACAATTTACTCACTTTATGTGTTTTACACCCTTGGACTTGTCTGTTGGTCCTGGGGTTTACATTATTATTTTGCACTTGTATTTGCTTTGTGTGTTTTGTTATGTCATGCATTTAGGCAATGGTGCTAGGTGGGTAATGTTTTCATTATTCCATATGCAAACACTGTGGGCGGTCCTCGGATGCTCCGTGGCTGTGAGCACAGCAATAGCAACACCTGCGCTCAATGGATTTCCATTATGAATCTGGACGGCGGGATGTGTATATATACACCCCCGCCCAGCAGGTGGCGCTAGTCCTGACGAAGCTGGGGTACCAGCGAAACGCGTAGACAGTTGTGCCTACACGCCAGCTCGCTAGTACCCACATCCCCATGAGGATTTGATCCCCGTCGAGAACTACACGTCCCCGCTAGGAACGATGGACTGACCCGTCGGCATGTTCGTCAGCACTGCCTCTCTGCCTCCCTTTGTGTGGAGAACTCCAAAAGATCTGTGTGCGGCCTCATTCCTGGGACCGGCTTTTTGGCACAGCTGATCACCGTCCGGATCGGTGAGTCAATATCGTCTGAATGCTGACCTTTCAAATGCCTTCGGTCCTTGTATTTAGTTGGCCCCCGATCCACTGACTGGCGCTCACCCCCGCCACTACCAGGGTTCCCCCCTGGTGATACCCTGTCATCATCCGGGTCCGGGGGCTTTTGTGTGTGTCCTCCTCTCATCCATTGGCAGTCCGTGCAGGTCTGATCCACAGAGTCTGTGGGCACTCTCCCACACCTTACTCCACTTGGTCCGTGCCATTCCCATCTGTCTGTAGCCGACCCCCCTCCCCCTTGTCGTTCTGGACTTCCGTCGGTGGTCGGGGGAATTTGCAATCATCAGGCAGATATCGGGCATTGGCCTGGGCACCGGGGCTTAGGGTAGTCAGTCTGTAGCTAGCCGTTCATGGCTGTTGCTATCATCGGATTGACCCCTCCACTCTGTTTTTTGGTCAATACCTTTTGACTGTATATCTATTTATTATTTATTTATATATTTTTGCATATCGGCTATGTTCTAGCTGGGGACCCTCAAAAATGTTATTGTGGTTCTGTGTTACAGCACATGCATGTCCATGGGTCTATGTCTTTTGCTGCTCTCATGCCCTGTGAGGCTCATTCTTTCTCCATGGTCTTAGTCTATTTTGTGCTGGGATCCCTCTCTATGCGCTGGGGGTGTGTGGGCTGGTTTGCTGGCTTTCCTCTCTTCCATTCAGGTTAGAGGGCAATTCCATACTGGAAGGCCCTCATGTGTATGGCTTTGAGGAACCTCTATGTATCTTTTTATAGTAATTGTGTCTGACAACGTTGTCAATGGTGGTGGTCTTTTGATTGGTTTTTACCTATGCTCTACACTGTGTGCACATTCAGCTGTAAGCATTGTTTTCCAAATAAAATTTGTAATTTTACATATTACTTTTATGTTTGGTTTCCCTTTTTTCATGTATATATCCCAGTGGCTACCTATATGGTGACTTTTGGACAGCCCTCTGTGCTGGCCCCTTTTTTTGTTTAGTCTTTATATTATTATCACCATTGTAGCCCCAGGGTTAATTAATTATGTATCCCTGAGAGGATTGAACAACCATGAATACCAACATGTATTGTGACATACTGAAGCACAGCATGATCCCCTCCCTTTGGAAACTGGGCCGCAGGGCAGTATTCCAACATGATAGCGACCCCAAACAGGTAAAGGTCATGGACTGGCTAAGCATGTCTCTACACCTAAACCCTATTGAGCATTTGTGGGGCATCCTCAAACAGAAGGTGGAGGAGCGCAAGGTCTCTAATATCCACCAGCTCCGTGATGTCGTCATGGAGGAGTGGAAGAGGACTCCAGTGGCAACCTGTGAAGCTCTGGTGAACTCTATGCCCAAGAGGGTTAAAGCGAAGTTCCACCCTGTTAAAAGTCAGCAACTACAAAAAGTGTAGCTGCTGACTTCTAACAATCGGACACTCACCTGTCCCAGGCTCCAGCGATGCGGTCGCCCTAGGGCTCGCTCTTCTCCCCCTTCCCTCAGCGGAGCCAGCATCACAAGCTTGGGCACCAGGCTTTGGCTTCAAAGCCGGGCACGCACGGCACACATGTGAGTTGCGGTGTGCCTTGTGAATGGCCGGCGTATCTTCTGGGACACGTCACAGGTCTCCGCTTCAGTATGTCACAGTACATGTTGGTATTCATGGTTCCCTCAATGAACTGTAGCTCCCCAGTGCTGGCAGCACTCATGCAGCCCCAGACCACGACACTCTCACCACTGAGAGGGAGGGGGGGAGGTGAACTTCCGGCTCTAGGGAAGGAAGTGGACCGGGGACCCTGTGAAAGTAGGGTCCCCGGTCCACCCCCCAAAAAATGACATGCCAATTGTGGCATGTCGGAGGGGTCACCTTCCTTTAAAGCGGAAGTTACACTTTTGGGTGGAACTCCGCTTTAAGGCAATGCTGGAAAATAATGGTGGGCACACAAAATATTGACCCAATTTGGACATTGACCCAATTTGGACATTTTAACTTAGGGGTGTACTCACTTTTGTAGACAATGTTTATACATTAATGGCTGTGTGTTGAGTTATTTTGAGGGGACAGCAAATTTACACTGTTATACAAGCTGTACACTCACTACATTACATTGTAGCAAAGTGTCATTTCATCAGTGTTGTCACATGAAAAGATAGAATAAAATATTTACAAAAATGTGAGGGGTGTACTCACTTTTGTGAGATACTGTATATTTATGCACTTACAGATGTTTTGCCTTTCATTTCTATTTTAAACGGAATGGGTTGTTTTTACAGGTAATGGTCCACGTATACTTTAAATATCTTTTTCCCACGTCTATCCACACCAAGGGCTTTCCACTATATCTTCACATGTTGAGATTTGAAAATCCTTCTCCTTTATTACTACTATTTATAAATATCTTCTCTTTCAATATTTCATTAACATTCACTGCAGATCACAGTTAATCCATCAGGACGCTGCGAAGGGGGAATTGTCATTCTGCTATAGGACATCTCAGCAAATGGTTGATTCCCCAGATACAATCCTCACTAGGTGAGACATCATGAAGCAACATGTCGCCCTGCCTGTAAAGCTTCTGTATGGCTTTGTGCTATGAGCAGGCTGTGCTGTTGCTGTCCATGGTGCTGGCCAGAATAACAAGCATTGTGTATGGATTTTGCATCTGTCATGTTAATCGTATCCTTGCCCAAAGCCCTGCATGTAACTGAGCTGCAAGACAGTGCTGGAAGGAGGAATACCGGTCTGCTGGCAGTCACGTGGCCCTAGCTGCAGTCCCTAAACACAACAGAAAGAAGGAGACTGTGGCAGGTGACTCCCTGATTCTCAATTACTTCAAAGCAGACTATCCCCTCTGTCGCTGGCTGGCGGCCTCACTGCTCATCTGTGATTGGCTCACTCTCTGCCCTGCTACTGGCTCTGCTCTCCACTCAATAATATCTGCCTTGTTAACTCAGTTAAGCCTATTGGATTATATCATTTGTAGCTTTTCCGTAATAATACTGTGCTAATTTTAGGCGAGTGAGGAAAATGACAATTGAGAGTTATTGAAATTTGGCACTTGTGTCACAGTCTGGGAACATATTATAAATTTGGCTGTATGCAGGTTCAATGGCAGTCAAATTTTATACATGCTTAATTTTGTGTATATATATATGTACAGGGTGGGCCTTTTATATGGATACACCTTAATAAAATGGGAATGGTTGGTGATATTAACTTCCTGTTTGTGGCACATTAGTATATGTGAGGGGGGAAACTTTTCAAGATGAGTGGTGACCATGGCGGCCATTTTGAAGTTGGCCATTTTGAATCCAACTTTTGTTTTTACAATAGGAATAGGGTCATGTGACACATGAAACTTATTGGGAATTTCACAAGAAAAACAATGGTGTGCTTGGTTTTAACGTAACTTTATTCTTTCATGAGTTATTTACAAGTTTCTGACCACTTAAAAAATGTGTTCAATGTGCTGCCCATTGTGTTGGATTGTCAACGCAACCCTCTTCTCCCACTCTTCACACACTGATAGCAACACCGCAGGAGAAATGCTAGCACAAGCTTCCAGTATCCGTAGTTTCAGGTGCTGCACATCTCGTCTCTTCACAGCATAGACAATTGCCTTCAGATGACCCAAAAGATAAAAGTCTAAGGGGGGCCTTATAGACTAACTCCACCTTTTTATACCTTAATGGAACACAAGTGTGATAATCAGTCCACTCGTAGTCCATTGACACTTCCTCCAGCTCTCTAACTGAAAGCTCATACAGAGGTATTGAGGCAGAAAGCTCGAGGAAGTGTCTGTAGGAGCCTTACATTCCACCCACCATCCACTAATCACAGGTGCAATGCCTATGAAAAAAAATAATAAATGCACATTTTTTTCCAGCTTCCTGGCTTCCATATACTGCATAACTCAAATGAGATACTAAAGAAGTGTAACCACTTGTTAACCCTTACATATTCATAGCAACCCTTTACTTATAAAAAAGGAACTCTTTGTTTTTCATATATCGCAATACACGTTCAGGTCATTTTGTGGGTAATTCCATTGTCCTGGTGCTCCAGGGCTTTCAAAAGTGTAATAGGTCATTAGGAAATGAGATGTGTAATTTATGCTCCTAAAACACCTGACAGTGCTCTCTACATATCGGACCTCTCTATGTGGCCAGGCTATGAAAAAGTCTCAAACGTGGTATCGCCATACTCGGGGACAGTAGCAGAATGTATTTTGGGGTGTAATTGGAAGTATGCATATGCTGTGTGTGAGAAATAACTTCTTGTTATGACAATTTTGTGTAAAAAAAATAATAATAATTTCTTAATTTTCCCAAGAATTGTGGACAAAAATTACAACCTTAAAAAACTCACCATGCCTCTTACGAAATACCTTGGACTGTCTACTTTTCAAAAAGGGGTCATTTGGGGGGATTTGTACTTTCCTGACATTCCAGGGCCTCAAGAAATGAGATAGGCCCTCAGTATATCAGGTGTGATCAATAGCTTGATCAATAGATCAAAAGCACCATAGCTTGTAGACTCTATAACTTTCACACAGACCAAATAATATACACTTATTTGGGTTATTTTTCCCAAAGATATGTAGCAGTATAAGTGTTGGCCTAAATTTATGAACAAAAATTACTTATTAATTACTTATTAAATTTTATCATAGAAACTAAAAATATATATATATTTTTTTCAAAATCTTAAATTTTTTTCACTTATGTGGCAAAAAAATAAAAAAAAATCCAGAGGCGTTTAACCACTTGCCGACCGCCGATCGGCGATTGACGGCGACAAAGTGGCTCGTTCCCGCAAATCGCCGTCATACGACGGCGGCTGCGGGAACGTGTATAGTGAGCGTGCGCGCGCCGCCGGAGGCGCGCCCGCGCGCTCACTATGTCCAGGGGGGGCCAGGGAGAGGGTGCGGCGGCTTCGATTGCCGCCGGCCACCCGCGATGCCCCCCCCCGGAGCGAATGAGCGGAGGTCCGTGTATGTAAACACGGACCTCCGCTCTGTGTGAGGGGGAAGGGCTGTGATCACAGCCTTCCTTTACGTGAAGGCTGTGATAACTTCCCTTCCCCTGTTAGGGCATCCCCCATACAGTTAGAACACGCCCAGGGAACATAGTTAACCCTTAGCGCGCCCCCTGCAGGTTAACCCCTTCACTGCCAATGGCATTTACACAGTAATCAGTGCATTTTTATAGCACTAATCGCTGTATAAATGCCAATGGTCCCAAAAAAGTGTCAAAATGTTCCACCATGTCCGCTGAAATATCGCAGTACCGCAAAAAATCGCAGATCGCCGCCATTTTTAGTAAAAAATAAAAAAAAATTAAAAACCCCAAAAATGAATTCTCATCATCCGTAAACGCGACCACTTTTGCGCAAACCAATCAATAAACGCCGATTGCGATTTTTTTTATCGCAAATATGAGGAAGAATATAAATCGGCCAAAAACGGTGAAAAAAAAATGTTTTTTTATATTTTTTTTTTGGATTTGTATTTTAGGAAAAAGTAAGAAATTTGGGTTTTTTTGCAAAATTGTCGCTCTTCTTTTGTTTATAGCGGCGATCAGAAATGACGCAGCGGTGATCAAATACCACCAAAAGAAAGCTCTATTTGTGGGAAAAAAAGGACGCAACTTTCGTTTGGGCACAACGTCGCACGACCGCGCAATTGTCAGTTAAAGCGACGCAGCGCCGAATCGCAAAAAGGGCTCCGGTCCTAAAGCTGGAAATCCTTCCGGGGCTGAAGTGGTTAAATACCACCAAAAGAAAGCTTTATTTGTGTGGAAAAATGATAAAAAATGTTTGGGTACAGAGTTGCATGACTGAATATTTGTCACTTAAATGTGAGAGCAATGAAAGCTGAAAATTGGTCTGGGCAGGAAGGGTGTATACGTGTGCTGCATTGAAGTGGTTGAGGCCGGAGAGCCTCCAAGGGCATAGAGTCGAGTGGGGGGCCATCTTGCCCTCACTGGACTTCCTGCCCATCCATTCCGGGGATCAGATCGTTTCCGCAGCTTCCGATAGCTCCAGTAAGTGGCGGGAGAGGTCACTTCCCCCGCCACCCATAAAAATGATCTTGCGGCGAATCCGCCACTGAAAACAATTTTATGCTAAAGTGGACTGCCCGCCATTAAAAAAGATACCAGGGTTATAGCAGCTATCTGCTGCCATAAGCCCAGTATTTAACGTCAAAGTAACAACGTAAATACATGGTGGGCAGTCCGTAAGATCTATTTCCAATAAATGTACATACCCTGGCTCACCAGCGCCTGTTTAGGTTTAATGCTTTTTTAGCAATTCCTGTGCTTTTCCAGCATTTTCTTTGCTCTTCATTGACCTTCTGCTCCTGATCCTGGTTGTGGCATTGAGCTCACCTCTGGTACATGTAAAAAGAAAACTATGGTTGATAATTCTATAAAGAAAATTAGCTAAAAGATCTCCAGAGCCGAGTAGAAACCAATGAGTGATAATGAATGCTGGCTGTTGGGACTGGTACCTAGTCCTCACTTAAAGTGATTGTAAAGGAAATATTTTTTTTTCTTTTTAAATAAATAACAAACATGTACTACTTATCTGCTCTGTGCCCCGATCCTCTTCTTTTTGAATCCCCCCCAACAGTCCTGCCTCCTCCTCCCTGCCGAGTGCCCCCCCCTATAGCAAGCCTCTTGCTATGGAGACACTCAATCAGGCCCACTCCTGAGCTGCACTCTGTGAAGCTATTCACTCACAGAGCGTGGCTCAGTCCCGCCCCTGCTCTCTCCTCATTGGCTCACTAGCTGTGATTCCCATTTCAGAAAGAGGTATGCAAGTGTCTTTACCGCATCTCCTCAATGACCCGCCATTTAAATATGCAAAGCTATAAGTCTATATATTTATTGGTTGTTACACCATTTGTCTCTCTGAAACCTCACCCACACTTTCTGGAAAGAGAGAGAAGTTGAACAGTACACAATGGTGTGAACCCTGACTACCTCATTCCGTCCCCGGTGTATGTAGGAGAACCTGGTTAACTTTATCTGCACTGGGTTTGTTCAGGTAAATCCAGGTATCTTGGGAAAAAAAAATTAGATAATACTAAAGCAATGAACTTGGTAAACTCTGTGACAATATGATAGGGATTCCAGTATCCTATCCTGTTACCATGACAACGTAAGTGCTATAGTTTTCATACTTTCCACTGGTGAAGGTGTGACAGCTTATATCTCTGTGCACTTTGCTTTGAACATTCTAAATAGCATGTCTTATGATATGGCAGCAACACGTTTGATCTCAATTAAAAAAGAAAAGACTCAGGAGCATATATCCCAGATTAATCACAGAAACGTGAATGTTGCGGTGGATAAAACTATCTTCTTCTTCACTCCAGACCTCCTCCCTTGCCTCGCCATTCCACCTGCTTGAAAGTCTCTGTTTGATCTCTGACCTTTTCATCTTCTAGTGCCTCATTTGTCAATGCTATGTGCATAGATATAACCAGAACACGTGACCATTAAATAAAATGTGTTCTAAACATTTTTCCCGTACAGTCCATAGCAACAAATGATATCTAAACATTTTATTTATAGCCTGCACTGGAAGATGGAAGAAAAGGATTGGTTGCCAAAGGCATTATACATTAAGCTTCATTCACATGGACATTTAGAGGCTCAAAAGCGCTCAGTCATGAAATTCCGCAGGTGGCACATACAGAGAAGCTGTAGGTAGCAAGTACAGGGAAGCTGCAGGTGGCACGTACGGCTAGCCATTAAAGTGAATGGCTGTATTCCTGTGCATCAATGTTTTTCTGTGCATGCACAGATTGCATATTTTTCCAAACACAAGACTCAAGAAATGAGGCATGTATGTATGTATGTATGTACAGCTTCATATAGCCATTGTATGGCTGGTTGTTTGCATCACCTGCAGTTCCCAGGGCATGGGAAAGGGACTGTAACTTTATGCTTGATCACCTTTGAGCCTCTACACGTCCGTGTAGAAAAAAACATAAGCAGGCTGGGGCTTCTGGTGTTGTATTTTGGCATTCCCCGGGTGCCCCCTTTGTGGGCAATCAATGCTTCAACGCCACACACACTCCTATCTCACCTCTCCTGTCTACAGACTCTCCCACTTTACTGCTTTTTGGAACAACTGTTGGCTGATGGTCTCCACCCTACAAGAGGCCAAGTTCCTTGTGCAGCACTGATGTAGCAAAACCATGCAAAATGAAGAACTTTGTTGAAAAAGTTTTACACTATGTGGACATTCTTTATCTATCCCCCATGGAAATTATGATGGAATGATCCTCATCACTAGGCATGACATTATTACCACTACCATAACAGGGGAGGAGGATTAAACCTTTTGGGCTGATGAACAATGCTTTTTTGGCTCTTTTGGAGTCTAAAGTTTCCAGGAGGGAGGCAATTTGTACATTTGTGGTGGAGGTGCGCCTGGGTGATCTTCATATTTATTCACCTTATTCATCCACATAGGATATACATCACAAGAGTTTCGGATTTGGGATTATTGTTTTGTCAACATGAAGAACAGCATCAATTGTTTCACTATATAAACTTTTTTTTAATCTATTTAATTTTAAATTTTCAACTTGGCAATTTTTGTTTTTTATTTGTCAATTCACAATTTGTCCTATTGTGTTGTTGCCAGCAGCTTTATTGTTTCTACCTGCACAATAATGTTTCTTATTCATTCTTCAGAGACTGATTTCTGCTGCAACAGATTACAGCCCTGGACCTGTAAAGCATTACACCAGTTAACACATAGATGCAACTGCCTGCCAAAGTAAGCACCATATGTGGGATCCAGTGCCAAAGCAGCTTACAGACTGTGCCTGTTTTCCATCAGGTCCATGTACTATCCTTCTGGGGCATAAAAATCAGTAGGGGCCGATCTGGAAAACTGACACTGCTATAGAGAACCAAGGCTCGGCAAATAAAGGCATTTCAGATAGAAATTTGTGCATCAAATAAGAAAATGTTTTCTCAGCAGAGGGAGACACCTCCTGCACCTACAGACACTGGCAAAAAAAATGAGGCAATGTTGGGAGTGGGGGCGGTATTGCTGGGCATTGTCAGGCTTTGCTATTTGCCAGTTTCAAATTACATAGGGGTGGAGTATAACCCAATAGATTAGGGGCCCTCTCCACAGATGTTCAGATTTTCATTTTCATCCGTCCATTTTTAGATGGAAAATTGACAGCAATTTATTCCTATGGGCCTGTAGAAGTGGGCTACACTAGGCACCTAGAACAGGGTCACTTGCCTGGCACATGGGGTACACTTACTCTTGCAGAACACAGTGTACACTTGAACAAATAGACTGGACTCCAAGCATCCACCTAATTCATGCTTCCTCTTCCGTACCTGTGCTATACCTGTTCTGCTCCCATTGCTATTGGAGACAGATCATTGCAAAAGGAGTGCTAACAACATCTCCCTCTCTGCAGGAGGCCTGCCTCACCTGCCACACAAAAACACTTAAAGAATTTCACTTTTGCTGAGAAAAAAACATCCCCCGGGTGATCTATGTACTTTGCAAGGATTTGTTGCAGACTTTGTTGCAGATTCCTACCTTTTGTTATTCTGAAGAAATCCATGTGTCTTTGTCTGTGTCCATGTGGGAAAGTTTGCCCAATGGGAGTGGTTTCTTAATTATTAACCAGCTGCTGCACCTGCAGGGCACTAATGAGGAAAGCAGCTGGGCCTGCATTCCATTAGATGTGATTTACTCTTGGGAGTATCTCACCAAAAATGACATTTTTGTTGCAAGGGATGCCTGATATCAGATTTGTATCTTAGTGTAGACTTCTGGGAAAATCAGTGAGCCAATCACACAAGCAGGAAATAATGTCTCTAGGGGGCGTTCTGTAAACATTCTGTGTACAGAACACTTCCAGGTAGCCATATTCCTAGATAGCAAGGATAACTTGCCACACATTTGTGGTAGTGTTGAATTGCAAGTCTGGTAACTTGCTGCACATCTTCCCTGGTAAGTTGTACACTTGCAGAGCACTTGAGGCACAAGTTTTAGTTGACACTTTTCCAACTTGTAGCAAATTTGCATGACAAGTCTCTAGCAAGAGCGAAGTTGCAGTGGTGGGTTTACAGCAAGAGCTCCACAAGCCTACAGCAAGAGCTCCGCAAGTCTACAGCCAGTGTTATGCAAGTCTCCATTTTTGGCAAGAAAAAAGAAGTCATTCTATGAAACAATTCCCAGATAGCAAGTAATGGTGCTGCAAGTTATGACTTGCTGAGCTATTGCTAGACTTGCCAGGTTTCACAAGTTAGTTGCACAATTGCAGCAAGTCTGCATTGCATGACTCCAGATCAACTTTCTTTGCAAACACTCTGCAAGTTCTGGTTCAGTTATGTTGTGTAATAGTTATCCCACCACAAGGGTCACTGTGATCATCGCTCCCTGCTGTGTGTAAAGATTTTCTTTAACCACTTCTGTACCGCCGTATGCAGAATGACGGCGGGGAAGTGGTTGAGTTATCCTGACTGGGCGTCACATGATGTCCAGCAGGCTAACATGCTGGCGCAAGTCCATGGGGCCGCGCAGCACGGGGATCGGTGATGTGGTGTGTCAGTCTGATCTAGGTAAAGTGAACACTTTGGACCGTTCAGATCGTTATCGAGTCGTTCAGTATTGAACGTCGTGGTAATGAACGATAGACCCTTAACAAAGTATCTTACTGAAGAAAAAAGAACGGTTTTTACCTCTGAACGCATTGTGAC
>BLSH010286986.1:49766-88167 GCA_018402905.1 Glandirana rugosa | reverse complement strand
GTCGCGTCGTGTAAAGACTACTACTGCTTTGTGTCCACGGTTGACGACGTCGAACGGAGTCACACGTCTGACTGTTCCTCCCGTCACCACTTCCCACCCACCTTCTACTACACCTCCTACTACTCCAGGATCTGGGGTGTACCTTACTCCCAGTACGCTTACTGTACACCTCAAACCTCCTTCTCCACCACCAGTGTGTCTCCGTGGTCGTGTCGTTTTCTCCTTCGTCCAACGTTCGTCAGCACATTGTCTGAAGAACTGCCACGCGGGGGAACGCCTTTGAGCTGCCTTTGGTGTGCTAGGTCCCTGGGTGCGGTGGGTAGAACAGGCCTACTGTCTAGGGGACGCTCGCTCCGCTTTTGCAACCTGCTTCCTCTTTTGCTGTGCTGGTGCCTCTGTGTGACCACCACCTCTTCCTCCAAACTCCACATGTCATTCGCATGACCCTCATTCCATGTGGGGTCTAGGACCTCATCATCCTCCACATCATCTTCCACCCACCCTTCACCACTGCCCTCCTTGTCAGTCTGCACACTGAGGCAAGCTGCAGCAGTTGGCACCTGTGTTTCGTCATCATCAGAAATGTGCTGCGCTGGTGTTTCCATGTCCTCATCCTGCAACAGAAGTGGTTGGGCATCGGTGCACTCAATCGGTGCCACTTCTGGGGCAGCGCTATGTGGATGGCCCACGGAAAGCACACCAGGAGAGTCATCAAAAAGCATAAGAGTCTCTTGCAGGACTTGGGGCTCAGACTGCTTGGCTAATTTACATGGGGCTGAGGTGAAAGACAGATGGCCATGGGGTTGAGGTGCCAACTCTGAGCTTTCATCAAGGGAGGGAGACAATGTGAAGGAACTGGAGGCATTGTCAGCCACCCAAACTACTATCGCCTGTACTTGTTCTGGCCTCACCAATTGTTGAGGGGCATTCTGGCCTACCATATACCGGTGAAGGTTCTGTTGGCTACCTGAGGAAGGTGTTTCCCTTGTGCGTGCAGCTGGCACACCTCGACCACGTCCTCTCCTTCCAACAGGAGGTTCACCAACACCACCAACACCAGCAACACCAGCATCACCAGAAGCACCATGACCACGTCCCTTATTTGCTCTCCTCATTGGGCCCGCAAATGTATTATGTAGCCCTATGTAAGTATTTATTAATACCAATTAATACCTTTTTTTTAAAAAAACACCAACGTAGCCGGACTTTTTATTTTGGTGCAAGAAATGCACTGCTCACACCAACAGCTGGAAGTCCCCCTTTAGAACTAGGAGATGATTTTTGAACAATAATGTGTCACTTACAGCAACAGCTGGCCCTATAGGAGTAGGCAATGGTTTTTGAACAAGAATCTGTCCCTCTAAGCAACAGCTGGAAACTCTCCCTTTAGAACTAGGAGATTATTTTTGAACAATAATGTGTCACTTACAGTAACAGCTGGCCCTATAGGAGTAGGCAATGGTTTTTGAACAAGAATCTGTCTCTCTAAGCAACAGCTGGAAACTCTCCCTTTAGAACTAGGAGATGATTTTTGAACAATAATGTGTCACTTACAGCAACAGCTGGCCCTATAGGAGTAGGCAATGGTTTTTGAACAAAAATCTGTCCCTATAAGCAACAGCTGGAAACTCTCCCTTTAAAACTAGGAGATGATTTTTGAACACTAATGTGTCACTTACAGCAACAGCTGGCCCTATAGGAGTAGGCAATGGTTTTTGAACAAGAATCTGTCCCTCTAAGCAACAACTGGAAACTCTCCTTTTAGAACTAGGAGATGATTTTTCAACAATAATGTGTCACTTACAGCAACAGCTGGCCCTATAGGAGTAGGCAATGGTTTTTGAACAAGAATCTGTCCCTCTAAGCAGAAGCCTCTACCTAGTGCAGTCAGATCACTCAAAGCAGCAGTATGTGAAATCTCAAATTACTCCCACAATCTGATCATTGTGTACGATCCCACAATCTGATCGTTGTGTACGAACGTAATGATTGTTGTGTTAGGCAGGGTTTGATCTGCAATGTGTCACTCAAAGCAGCACTATGTGAAATCTCAAATTACTCCAACAATCTGATCGTTGTGTATGATCGTAATGATCGTTGCATTAGGCAGAGTTTAATCTGCAATCTGCAACTCTAAGCAGCAGTATTTGAAATCTCAAATTCCTCCCACAATCTGATCGTTGAGCACGATCGTAGCGATCGTTGTTTTATGCAGAGTTTGATCTGCAACTCAAAGCAGCGGTATTTGAAATCTCAAATTACTCCAACAATCTGATCGTTGTGCACGATCGTAGCGATCGTTGTTTTATGCAGAGTTTGATCTGCAACTCAAAGCAGCAGTATGTGAAATCTCAAATTTCTGCTATCTGTCCTTAGAGCAACAGCACAGCAGTAGTAATCTATCTCAGGATGCAGGATCAGATGTTGTTAAAATGTCTCTAATCTCTCCCTGACGCCGTCAGCTTCCTCTCCCTACAGCTAACCCAAGAGCATGTGACTGCAGCATCAAGTGACTCCAGCTTATAAAGAGGCTGGGTCACATGATGCACTGGCCAATCACAGCCATGCCATTAGTAGGCATGGCTGTGATGGCTTCTAAGGGCAAACCAGTGAAACGCTTGTTGATTGGCTGCCCTGCAGCTTCTCAACACGTGGAGTAAAATACCAGAACCCCGGACCCGAACCCAAATGTTTTTTGAAATGTTCGGGTCTGGGTCCCGGACACCCGAAAGTTCGGTACGGACCCGAACGTTACAGTCCGGGTTCGCTCAACACTAATTAGGAGTAACAAAAAAATCTCGGGCTTCACCATAGGATGTCTCACAAAATCAGCTTATTTGCTGACGTCATACTTATGGTCACAGACCCAACCTCTTCTCTGACAGAAATACAAGCTACCCTACAGGAATTTGGCAAGGTTTCCTACTATAAAGTAAATTAATCCAAGTCGTACATACTAGACCTCAGTCTAGACGCCACATCTAAAATCCTACTCCAGACACAATTTCCCTTCACATGGGCAGAAAACCACATATCATATTTAGGTATAAAACTCACCAGAAAAACACACAACCTCTTCATGCTTAACTACAAATCCTTTATCACAGAACTGCAATCCGAACTGCAACACATAACAAAACATGAGTTTTCATGGTGAGGAAGGTTAGCATCCTTTAAAATGATGTATCTACCACAACTGCTCTACCTCTACAGGACACTTCCCATACCCATGCCTCACTTCTATTTTAAATCATTACAAACACTACTCAACAAATATATCTGGAGGGGGAAAAAACCCAGAAGCGCCAATGCATGTCTTATAAAACACAAACTGTCAGGGGGCTCTGGGTATATAGACTTTAACCACTTACCAACCGGGGCCCTTTTTTACATTTGTGGTTACAAGTTAAAAACAGTTTTTTTTTTGCTAGAAAATTACTTAGAATCTCACATGTGTGGTTTGAACACCATTTTCACGTGCATGCGCGACTTACGTATGCGTTTTCTTTGCTGCGCGAGCTTGCGGGGACGATGGCGCTTTAAATTTTTTTTTTTTTTAATTGTATTTATTCATTTATTTTTAACACTGTTCCTTTAAAAAAAATTCTGATCCCTTTTATTGCTATCACAAGGAAAGTAAACATCCCTTGTGATAGTAATATATGGTGACAGGTACTCTTTATACTTATACTTATACTCCTTTACACTTCACAGTATTCAGATCGCCAAAAACGGTGATTCTGAATACTGTAATTTTTTTTAAAACTGGCGCCATTAGCCACCTATTAAACCGGAAGTGACGTTATGACATCGCTTTCCGGAATTTGCTGAAGGTGACCCGATCGGAGCTGATTCCGGCTTCTATCAGGTCTCCTCTGAGCCAGTGGACGCGCCGGATTGTAGCTCCGGTCTCCCGGTGGGACGGGAGGCCGGAGAAGAGTGGCAGAAGGTGGCGGGAGGGGGGGACGTCCCCTCCCGCCCCCTGGGATAACGATCTAGCAGCTTCCGAGCAGATAATTGTAACATTAGAATCAATGACTGAAATTTGCATTGGGCTACATAACTCTTATTTTCTCTCTTAAAAATGCTCTTTAAATGTTGGTATTTACTATAGTGCCCTGTAAAAATGGCATGGGAGTCAAAATGAGAGTAGTTTGCATGTCTGAGCATGCTCAGTTGTGCTGGCACATCATTGTAAAGAGAGGGGGAATTTATCTCTTCTCAGACTTTTAAAGATAATTCAGTGTATAAATCACTTTTCAACACAGTTTAAAAGCAGATTATCTTTAAACAATATACCACATGTTGCAGCACTATTTAGGCAATCATATAATTTCCATATACAATTCTCCAGGTCCTAGCAAGAGTAAGGGTCTGGGTGCTTTCTGTTGTCTGGGCGCTATAGTAAATTTGATTTTGGGAGCATATTTGCCCCAGCGCTATAGTGAATTCCGTTTGGCGATAATTAGCTCGATTTGGCTATTTTGAGAGCTAATTAGCATGATTGCGGTATTTTGAGCACTAATTAGCGGCCGGCTAACGACCCCCATAGTGTTAATTCTTTCTACTGATGTCTTAATACCCCAATGTGCTAGTACCCCAACTGTAGACTATGTGTGCAGGTTACATGCATTACAACCTACATTTTTAAAAGCTTTACTTGAATAATTAGACATGATGAGAATCACAAGATAACACAAGATTCAACAATAAGTGTAGTCTTTTCCTCACATCCCTAATCCCTAACTGCAGGCTTGTGGCTGCCCCAGCATACCTGCACAGGAAAGAGGTAATGAAGGACTCAATGGTGTACTCCTTATTGGTGACAGTAGATGAAAAATTAAGAGTCTTCTTCCTCTGGTGTCTATTTACCTGGCAAGCTTGGCATTGGCCACATCTAAAGAATCCCTTAAGATTATGAAAGAGAGGGGCACTAGAGGGGGGGTCGATAATATTGTGTACTATCCTACTTTTCAGGGATGGCACTCCCCTATAGGTTATTAAAGGTCGGGGGGCAGTGCTGTACGCAAAACTGGATCATTTTGTAGAATATGCCAATGTGTACGAAAATTTTTCTGAATAGCCCTATGTTGTATAGAGAAGTTGGTGATGATATTTTCCAGCACTGCCTTAACCCTCTTGGGCATGGAGTTCACCAGAGCTTCACAGGTTGCCACTGGAGTCCTCTTCCACTCCTCCATGACGACATCATGGAGCTGATGGATGTTAGAGACCTTGCGCTCCTTCACCTTCCGTTTGAGGATGCCCCGCAGATGCTCAATAGGGTTTGGGTCTGGAGACATGCTTGGCCAGTCCATCACCTTTACCCTCAGCTTCTTTAGCAAGGCAGTGGTCATCTTAGAGGTGTGTTTGAGGTCGTTATCATGTTGGAATACTGCCCTGCGGCCCAGTCTCCGAAGGGAAGAGACCATGCTCTGCTTCAGTATGTTGCCAGCGGTTTAGACATTAATGGCTGTGTGTTGAGTTATTTTGAGGGGACAGCAAATTTACACTGTTATACAAGCTGTACATTCACTACTTTACATTGCAGCAAAGTGTCATTTCTTCAGTGTTGTCACATGAAAAGATATAATAAAATATTTACAAAAATGTGAGGGGTGTACTCACTTTTGTGAGACATTGTATTTGCACATATACTTTTGCAAAGGTTGCACATTTATTTTATTTGCTTATTTTTATACTTTACATTGATACACGTGTATTTTTTTCACTAGCAGAGCAGTGCCATTCACTTTTTTTTCCTTATCTGTAGTTATTGTGGGAACACTGTTAGGTGTCTGCAGTAGCCACAATTCAATAACATAATAACTTACCCTAAGTGGAAGCGCGGAAGTATTATACACTCATTGAATATTACAATTTACATAAACCTCCGTGTCCATTGAGGTCCATTTTTTCAAATGGAACAAGGCTGTGTCTTTTTCTGTTTTCTAAACTAATGTAAATGCATGTAAGTGGATGTCGGCCTTTTAAGTCTGTTCCATTTATGTCTGTTTTAAGGCAAGAAAACATATTTTGTACTTTTGACTCCTATGATTAGTTTCTTCAACAACTAAACAAACAGATGCAAAATGGATGTAAAATGGATGTAAACTAAACCGAACTGACCTGAATTCCAAACTGATGTAAACTGAGCTGAACTGAACAGAAGATGGATGTAAATTGATATAACCTGAGGATTATCTCTCCCGTGTTCTAGAATATATAATTAAGAATTTCATATTTTTAGTATAGTAGGGGTTTATACTGTAGCTGCACAGCCATAAAAAAAATCTGGCACTGTGAAATTTGTTCAAATCCACTCCCACCCTTAGGGCTGGTTCACACTGCTGCGATCCTGGAGATCGCATATGATTCGCACCACTCTGCAGTGTGAGTCACATGCGATCTCTGTGTGATGCAAATTCAGCCATAGAGATAGTATGGCTGAATTTGCATCGCAATCGGAGCAAACTCGCACAGGACCCTTTGTTTCTGCAGCAACAGAATCGGATCGCATGGGTGTTCAAACCATGCTATCCAATTCCTGTGCGAGTTTGCCGTTCACAGTGCGATATGCAAACTGATTTGGGGTGTCATTAGATTTGTGGTGACACTCCCCACAGTTCACATATAGCAGTGTGAACTGCCGCTGGGACACATGCGATGCGGGAACCCGCAGTGGATTCGCAGTAAGGTGAACCAACCCTTAAAGAGTCTCATAACGGATGGTGATTTCTTTCTAGATTACTTATATAGCATGACAAAATGAAATGTAAATCCCATTGCTAACAAAATCACAAGGCTGTGCATATTTTGCAGGCAGAGAAGAATAAAATAAAGAAATATTTAAACAAATATTGAAATATGCAATAATTTCTAGAACTTTACTGTTCCGCTGTAAATCAAAGAAGTGACTTGAAATGAATGCCTGACAAAAAAAATGTTTCAGCTTTGGCAAATTGTTTATTAGCAGAAAGTCATGCTAGGGTAACTGAATTTTTTCTGCATTTAAAGCTTTACTTCAGGTAAACAGGAACTTTTTATATTCAAAAGTATACCTTTCAGTATACAAATAGTACTACAGGCGGGGGCAGACTATAATTTGGATGGTTTGGGCAGGGGATTGGGGCCCAGACTCCTGGGGGGGTTCATGCCAGCCTGCTAAGCCTACTTCCAACATTGTTTCTGATTGGACATTCATGCCCTATTTATCGCTATATTAGGAGAAGAACAATGACATTTTGTATGCAATCCTGTACCTTTTGAAGTATCTGATTTTAGAGTTATCAATAAGTGGTATAAGGGAACTTATTTTTAAACTTACAAACTTAATGACCTTAAAAGTGTATAAAAAGGCAAAACCTTTTTACACCCACTAAATCTGTTTTTATAAGGTGTTGAATTATATATTAAAGAATAAAAATATTAAACCTGCACCCCAAGTAGATAGAAAAAGCACAAATAATTGGAGTTCTGTAAAAAGCGGTTGTGAAGGTGGAAAGTTTTTTACCTTAAAGTGGAGTTCCTAGCAAATATATATATATATATATATATATATATATATATATATATATATATATATTTTATTTTTTTTATTTATTTATTTTTTTGCATCCCCTAGGCTTTTGTACATGATCTACATTAATGTGTGTGTATAAATAAATTCCGCTCCCATTACTTTTTTTTTTTTTTTATTTACTTACCTTATGCTCGATTTTCAGAGAGTTTCCATCTTTACTGTGGGCATGTGGAGCCCACTAGCACTGTCTTCCGGGATATGGTGCTTAGATCCGCCTTTGGTCACGTCATTTCCGGTTTTAAAATAAGGTGATTTTAGCCTACAGCAGTGTTTCTCAACCTTTTTTTAGCCAAGGCAACCTGTAAAGTTATAGACAATCTCAAGGCACCCTCTAAAAGTATGGACAGTCTCGAGGCACTCCATCCTAAAATGTAAACACTATTCTAATAGTTCTACATAATGCAGCAAACATGTAGGAGACCCAATGTTAGAGGTGCAAACTGGTACTGACTAGTATACCAATGTTTCTCTTCTACCCCAGTTTTTCTCTATCACTTAACTAATGTGACCCCCAACGCTGATGGAGAGAGGCAGGGGAGGGTTGAACGAGGATGCTATACAGGTGACTGATACCCTCCTTGTTAACTGATGAGGTCGTTAGGCAGCTAGAAGGTCCTAGTGGTGCACAATGAAAATCTGTGGCTTTGTGTGGCTAAAAGGCAGACTCCACCTTGTATACAATTTTTGAGACATTTTTAGGCATTTTGCCAAGGTACTCTTGAAGAAACCTCAAGGCACCCCAGGGTGCCTGGGCACCCTGGTTGAACATGGCTGGCCTACAGTACTGTGCACTGACTCCTGGGAAACTATGACACACATCTCCCAGGTGCACAGGCGCTGCCGGAAATTACTCACATCGCTGTGGAACCGGAAGTGGCAGATTACAAGGGTCCCCATGGCAACAAGGCTGAAACAGTTAGTAATTTTTTTTTTTTTTTGCCCAAATGTTGCTGTGCATTAAGAAAGAAGATTAATAACATAAAGATTGTATGATGGGTGGAACTTCGCTTTAATGCATTGTCTGCATTAAAGTGATTGTAAACCTTTAAAATGTTTTTCATTAGAATAATAAGCATGTTATACTTTCCTGTTCTGTGCAGTGGTTTTGTACAGAATGGTCCTCCTCTTCTTGGGTCCCACACCGGAGCAGGCAGCTTGCTATGGGGGCACCCGAGCCGGGCCGCTACTCTGTATGTACATTCACACATGGAGCTGTGGCTCGGCCATGCCCCCTCTGTCTCCTGATAGGCTCACTGGCTGTGACCAATGGCTCATCCAGCTGCCAATAGCCAATCAGGAGTGCGAGTCCCACCAGAGAGGTAAGGCTTTTGTGGACATCGCTCGATCGAGAGGGGGCTAGGGTAAGTTTTAGGGGGGCACGAAGGAAAAAACCTTGTGCCTTTACAAACACTTTAAGGTAAAAAAAAATTTGCGTGCAGCTCCCCCTCCAGCCCCCCTACCTGAGCCTTGAATCAGCGCTGTGCCCGAGAGCAACAGCTCTGCTCGCAATCTCCCTTCTCAATGGACTCAGTGGCAGCAGCAGAAGCCATTGGCTCCCGCTGCTGTCAATCAAATCCCGTGACAAGGGAGCAGGGGGCGAGGCCGAGACGCACTGTGTGTGTGTCAATAGATGCACACGGTGTGGCTTGGGAACGATTCTGCATATGTGCCCCCATAGTAAGTGGCTTGCTATGGGGTACTCGCAAGGCAGGAAGAGCCAGGAGCACTGGCAGGGAACCCAGAAGAGGAGAATTCAGGCTGCTCTGTGCAAAACTATTGCACAGAGCAAGTAAGTGTAACATGTTTTTTATTTAAAAAACAAAACTTTAATAGATCATTAAATGCATTTATGTAGATGCAAGTAGTATAACTACATAAATCTGACTTGGTTTTAGCCTCTTGAAGTCCGTTATATACAGGTGCTGGTCATATAATTAGAATATCATCAAAAAGTTGATTTATTTCACTAATTCCATTCAAAAAGTGAAACGTGTATATTATATTAATTCATTACACACAGACTGATATATTTCAAATGTTTATTTCTTTTTATTTTGATGATTATAACTGACAACTAAGGAAAATCCCAAATTCAGTATCTCAGAAAATTAGAATATTGTGAAAAGGTTCAATATTGAAGACATCTGGTGCCACACTCTGATCAGCTAATTAACTTAAAACACCTGCAAAGGCCTTTAAATGGTCTCTTATGCCCCGTACACACAGGACGACATTCGCACGTACGACCGTGTTGAATCGTATGTTGGCTGTTGTATGCAGCATACTGACTGCACTACACAATCGTACGTCCGGGGAAAGAATGTTCAGGTGCATGTAATTAGCATCCAGCCATTCCTGACTTCGGAGCATGCGTGTTTTGCACAATACAACTTGTTGTACCAACTGCTTTGTACACACGATAGAACGGTCGTATGAGAGCTTGTTGGTACGACCAAGTTTTCTAGTACAACTCCCTTGTACGACCGTCGTATGTTCGACTATTCAAATCGCGCATACGAACGGTTCAAAGTTATGTTCTCTGATGAAAGTAAATTTTTCATTTCCTTTGGAAATCAGGGTCCCAGAATCTGGAGGAAGAGAGGAGAGGCACACAACCCACGTTGCTTGAGGTCCAGTGTAAAGTTTCCACAGTCAGCGATGGTTTGGGGTGCCATGTCATCTGCTGGTGTTGGTCCACTGTGTTTTCTGAGGTCCAGGGTCAACACAGCCATATACCAGGAAGTTTTAGAGCACTTCATGCTTCCTGCTGCTGACCCACTTTATGGAGCTGCAGATTTCATTTTCCAACAGGACTTGGCACCTGCACACAGTGCCAAAGCTACCAGTACCTGGTTTAAGGACCATGGTATCCCTGTCCTTAATTGGCCAGCAAACTTGCCTGACCTTAACCCCATAGAAAATCTATGGGGTATTGTGAAGAGGAAGATGCGATATGCCAGACCCAACAATGCAGAAGAGCTAAAGGCCACTATCAGAGCAACCTGGGCTCTCATAACACCTGAGCAGTGCCACAGACTGATCGACTCCATGCCACGCCGCATTGCTGCAGTAATTCAGGCAAAAGGAGCCCCAACTAAGTATTGAGTGCTGTACATGCTCATACTTTTCATGTTCATACTTTTCAGTTGGCCAAGATTTCTAAAAATCCTTTCTTTGTATTCGTCTTAAGTAATATTCTAATTTTCTGAGATACTGAATTTGGGATTTTCCTTAGTTGTCAGTTATAATCATCAAAATTAAAAGAAATAAACATTTGAAATATATCAGTCTGTGTGTAATGAATGAATATAATATACAAGTTTCACTTTTTGAATGGAATTAGTGAAATAAATCAACTTTTTGATGATATTCTAATTATATGACCAGCACCTGTAGTATAGCTTGTGCAGAACTCAGATAGGGAAGCTCTTATGGCTTTACAGCCGGTGCCCTACTGAGCATGCGTGAAGCACACTGCGCTTTGTGAATGGCCCGGTGGTGGGGGAAGGATGAAGAACTTCTGGCTGAGGCTGCAGCAGCGAAGTCAGCTGGAAGTGGTGGGAGCGGGTACCTGTCAAAGCAAGGTACCCGCTCCCCCTTCCCCCCCAAAAGGTGCCAAATGTGGCAGCAGAGGAGGAGAGGAGGCAAAAAAGGGGAGCTTCTCCTTTTGGGTGGAGCTACACTTTAAAGACACATAGTAGACTGTCTACCATACCACTCACTTGTTTTCTTTTTGTTTGATTTATCTTGTTATCACTGTATGTGTTTTTTTAGATCAATTTTATCCCTCCGTATAGGGGAAAGGAAAAAAATCATTAACATATGCAATAAGGTTGCAAAACTGGTTGCCACCCACTAAGATATTGGGGTTGAGTTACTTTTTTTTAATACTATTTTTCGTATCGGATCATCAAATGATACATGTGTTTTATTGATTATTTACAATAAAAAGATGGATTTTAAGAATTATATCTACTTTTAATATCTTGATATCCAGTCCTGGTGAGTTTATATACATTTTTTACCATAGTTTTGGGTTGATGATGCCTATATTAATACCAATACAGTTAGTCCTTCTACATGACTTGGATTAATTTATGAAAGGCAAACAGGCTGTTTACTTTACAAGGGACTATTCCCTTAGTTTAGTGAATGAGGCGATGCTCTACTAAATTCCATCATCCAATCATGAGCAAGCAAAAATACTGTTTTTTACTTTTCTTGTATGTAACTGGGCATTCTTTGTACATTCCCTAAGCTAAGTGAAAATTATCTTTTAAAATGAGCATTTGGCGTTGAAGAAAAAAGTAGGCTTTTTCCTTCTGTTTTCACCTGGTGATCTGGCCAGTAATACACTTCCTGTATTGGAGTGCCCCCCACTCAGAATGAAAGAGCACAGGGGGCACCTTTGGACAGCAGCATTGTCAGTCTGAGAGGTGGGAGTGTTAGATGTACTTGCAGATTTAAATACATTAACACATTTAAGCTAAATTCTGAATCACACTTTTATTGATAAAAAAATATATAAATGAAATACATTTGTGATACTGCTTGGTTTTCCTGAAATGTCTATAAAGTAGGTAGGTGGATCATATATTGGATAGATAAGGCATTTCCAATTAGATACATTTTTCTGAGACCTTTAGCCACCTATCCCAAATCATGGTGTATTTGGATGGGCAACCTCTGTGGGTATAGATGAGTTTTTTATATGGCAGAGTATTGTTTATTTCAACTATCCATGTAGTGAACTTGGGTGGTTCAGTTCTCATCTATTGTCTGGCGATAACTTTTCTTGCAGAGAATAATGTTTCATTCAAGAAAATTTTAGTGAACTTATCCATGTCTGGCTCCGGGAATATGCCCAGAAGACATGGCTTTGGGTGTAGCATGAGCAGGGAGCCCATGGTATCGTGAAAAAAATGGACCACTTGTGTCCAGAATCCTTGAACCCTGGGACAACTCCAAATTAAATGATAGAATGTACCCACTGCATTGTTGCACATTAGGCAATTGATGGACTGATCTTGTTTGTATCTGGAGAGTCTTAAGGCCCGTACATACAGTACAATTATCGGCAAACAACGGTCGTACGACAGCCTGTTGTCGGATAATCTGACAATTAGTATGCAACATTCGACAGCCAATTTCAAATTATTGTCCAACAGAAGTTGTATGTAAAGACTAGAAAACTTTTGTCTGCCAATTTTCGGCTCGTGTGTACAGAAGTTGGACCAACAAAAGTTGTAAGTGCAAACACGCATGCTCGGAATCTGTTCGGTCATGTAAACCTGTGTCCAAAATTTACAAATCACATTGACCTGAACTTCCTCTTTATATGCTTGTAACACGTCACTACGTTCGCCATTGTTGGACGATTTCTTGACTACCGTCAGTACGTTAGACAAAACCACGGACAGCCAAAATTTTTACATGCGGTCGTACGATAATCGGCGCGTGTGTACGAGCTTTAGTGGGGTCAGGTATGCGCGTTACAGAATATATATCTGTGTGAGACGGTCTAATGCATCACTCCATTCATCATCTTCCATGACGCCTAGGTCACTTTCCCATCTAGTTTTTTGTGCGTAAGCTATTGTAGAGGATGATGGGAGATGTAGCATATTGTAAAAGATGGAGATCAGCTTCTTTGGGTCAGTGCTTTTGATTACTTCCATTGGGGGGTTGGATTCCAATTGGGAGTTGCCAGAAGGGAATTGAGCCCCAAAAGCGTGGCGGATTTACAAATAGCGTCTAAGTAGGAAGGTGGTGCACAGACCTTAGCGCATTGAAGGTTTTCAGTTCACCATTCTAAACTAGGTGTGACAGGTAAAACACCCCTCTACCAATCCAGAGATCCAATTCATGAATTAGTCGGAACTCAGGGAGAGACATGTTGTGCCATAAGGGAGTGTGATCGCGATGGGAGGGTAGTTTGAGCTTGGTAGATGATATGTCCCATACATGTCTGTATTGGTAGAGTAAAGAGTGGCGGCCCCCTAGTGTCTCTGCACCCCTACTACCACCCGCTATCTGGATCACACTTTATAAGCAGTTACAGCAAACAGTTTTTTTTTTCTTTGGGATAAAGGTTTTACATAAATAAATAAATGCTGCTCATTATAAGGACCCCTGTGAGTTGGTAAGTGGTTTGTGTCAACCCTCTAACTGTTACATCTGCAGGACAACTTGTTCTGTTAAGAAGAAACAACAGACTTACTGGGCAGATAACCAGATGAAAATAAAAGAAAGAAAGTCTAAAAAAGAAAAAAAATGCAGCCATCACATCTAAGAATTGGTAAGTTGCAATATATAGTAAATGTTTGCTTTTGGGTTTAATACAGCTGTAACAGGTTTCTGACTGGCTTGCGTACATTTACTGCTGCAGTGTGGCTCTGTAGCGCGAATCGCCGTCTATAAACGACGGGTCGTGCGCGTGCAGTATCAGGCGGGAGTGCCGCACTCTGCAGAGTTTTGGCCGTGGCTCGGGCGGACTCGATCTCCGCCAGTGAGCCGCGATTGCTTCACAGAGAAGAAAAATTGGGCACCGCCAATGTAAACACCACTCTGTCAGACAGCATTTCAGAGATCTACTGAGCCCTGCACTCGTGATCAGTTAGATCTCTGGTGCCCCTACAGCCCAGCCCCCTCACAGTTAGAGCACTCCCAGGGAACACACTTAACCCCTAGATAGCCCCCCCCAGGTTAAAACCTACACTGCCAATGACATTTACACAGTAATCAGTGGATATTTAAAATTTCTGATCGCAGTATAAATGTCATTGGTCCCAATAAAATGTCAAAAATGTCCGCTGCAATATCACAGTCCCGATAAAAATCACAGATCGCCGCCATTACTAGTAAAACAAAAAAAATAGTAAAAACGCCAGAAGTTAATTCTCATGGTTTGTAAACGCAGCAACTTTTGCGCAAACCAATCAATAAACGCTGATTGCAATTTTTTTTTTCACCAAAAATATGAGGAAGAATATAAATTGGCCAAATTTTTTTTCTTTTATATTTTTTTTGGATTTGTATTTTAGCAAAAAGTAAGACATATTTTTTTTTTGCAAAATTGTCGCACTATTTTTGTTTATATTGGTGATCAGAAATGATGCAGAGGGGATCAAATACCACCAAAAGAAAGCTCTATTTGTGAGGAAAAAAAGGACGCAAATTTTGTTTGGTTACAACGTCGCATGACCGCGCAATTGTCAGTTAAAGCAACGCAGTGCCAAATCGCAAAAAAGTGCTCTGGTCCTAATGGGAGAAATCCTTCCGGAGCTGAAGTGGTTAAAGTAACCAAAATACATGTAAGGTTGATAATGGCATATTACATGTTAAAAGAATACAAGTATAAGAAAAGAAAAAAAAAACATAAAGAGCAAAAGCAAGATAAATTTAGCTGTGCAGCCTTCCCATAAATCTGGGTCTGGTTGTGAACTAGATTTTATTTATGTGAAATAAGAATATATTTCCTTTAGAGCAAAAAAAAACAAGTATCAGGCAGTACTTCATACACCTGCCAATTTCCTTACAAAACATAGACTCCATTGTGTTTTTAGATGTTGCACCTTTTCTGGCACCCCACTATTGGTGCAAAAGAGCTTCCCTTCCCATCTACAAGAAGGGAAAGAATGAGAACTGACATCTCTAAATACTAAGGTAAGAAACACAGGTTCATACATCTGGCTCATTGTGCATTGCCTAATAATTATGAATCATTGGAAAATGCAAATTTTGGCAGCTTTATGTTTGGCCCCCACTAAATCCAGAAGGTTCTACAAAAGAGTTATACTCCAGATTTTAACCACTTCAGGCCCGGAAGGTTTACTCCCCCCCCCCCCCCTTCATCAACCAGGCCATTTTTTGTGATACAGCACTGCGTTAATTTAACTGACCATTGCGCGGTCGTGCGACGTTGTGCCCAAATAAAGTTGATGTCCTTTTTTCCCACAAATAGAGCTTTCTTTTGGTAGTATTTGATCACCTCTGCGGATTTTATTTTTTGCGATATAAACAAAAAAAGACAGACAATTAAAAAAAAAAACTATATTTTTTACTTTCTGCTATAAAACATATCCAATAAAAAAATTTTAAAAATAAAATGTCTTCATCAATTTAGGCCAATGTGTATTCTGCTACACCGTACTAATGACACCGGCAGGGAAGGGGTTAACATCAGGGACGATAAAAGGGTTAAATGTGTTCCTAGGGAGTGCCTGTTAACTGTGTAGGGGGTGCTTGTACTGTCGGAAGACAGAGATCCATGTTCCTGCTTAGCAGAAACACAGGATCACAACCGTCCCTACTGACAGAATGGCGATCTGCCTTGTTTACATAGTTACGTTCTGTACCTGTAGGTGATTTTGCACAGGAAAGCCGCCTTACCGCCATATACATACAGTATACGATAGGCAAGCGGTTAAAGCAGGTAGATTCCATCCACTGGTTTCTTCCTACGGTGAGCTGTGCTTCCTCTCTCTATGGTAAGCCTTCCCAACTGCCATTGGATTATCTGGTATACGCTTTGGGTAATTCGTACAGCTTTATTACTATATTATTTCACCAATATTTGTGTTAGCATGTAGGTGGGGTGCAGCGTGGTGCGGCGACGACAACTCACACAGTCCAATGCGATGAAAGAACTTGTTTTAAAGTATTGTGAAGACAGTTTACAAATAACCCGGTGGGAAGACAACCCAGGTGGGAACACGCACAGGTCCAACAGTAGAGAACAGGATTCAGCTGGACTGACAGCACCTATTGAGAGGGACAGAGTGTGGCCTGGCCATCTAGCATGCAAAGAAGGATGAAGTCCAGAGAAGTTGTGGGCCCTACACTCTGCCTTCTCGTCAGGAACCTTTCCCTGCCGCTAGTACTGTCCCTACCAGGTTGGGTACATGTCTCTACTCTACCCACTTGCAAAATGTGCACCAAATCTGGAAGCCAGGGCCTTAAAAAGGCTCTGCCTGACCCAAGATGGCTGCTAGAGTCACATGGAGTGGCAGCATCCAATTGGATTGCTTTCCCAGTGACCCAGGAAACCATAGAGGAACCATGTTCCTCTTGACGTAATCTCCAATTGCAGTGCTACTGCAAAAGAGCGCCACCCACAATGGAGAAAGCAAACTGCACCTACCTACAAGCTTGCAACAGCCTAGGGGCCATGACACAAGGTAAAGACAATGAGGTTAATTTACTGAAGAAGTCCAAGCTATTATTACCTAACTTTAAACCTGCTCCCACCCCCTTCTAAATCCTATTCTAACTACCTCATAGAAGGAAGATCTCCCCAACAGCCAGCTACAGAGAAGAGTACAAAGCACTGAAAACAGCTGCAGTACCTGTGCGGTGAGGTCACCCATAGACTTACAATTGGGCATCCATTGTTGGCTGTCCCTTCTCTCCCCTGAAGCTGGCCACTGGATGCCAAGCACATGACCAGAGATTGAAGCACCCTTAGAACAGGTAAGTATACGCTTCTACAGGGCAGTTAGAATAGGATTTAGAAGGGGATAGGAGCAGATTTAAGTTTAGTTAGTAATAGTCCGGACTTCCACTTTAACAATCTTCACTCAATAAATTGTAGCTATGTTGAATTTCAGTACCCAATCATGTGCATATAAAATAAATGAACAGCAATTTATTTTTAATACCACTATGAAAAATGTCCCGCACTCCCATGAGGTCACCATAGTTTGACAGCTTTATTGATGGACAGCACACACTGCATCCTTTTGCCCTAGGTCTGCCCTAACACATTTCATGACTAAACCCAGATGGGTGAAACACATTGGAAGGGCGAACCTAGGATGGAAGGATGCAGGGTATGCTGTCCATTAATAAAGCTGTCAAGCTTTGGTGAGGTCATCAGAGTGAGGCTAATTTTTCTTAGTGGCGTTTGTTGTATAGAGTGTGGATGGGCCCCTTTGGCGCCTAGCTAGCCGCAGTGTGGGAGAATGCGTTGTTGTCTGGCTTCCGGTGTGTTAACAATTTGCTTATTACATCACTGGAGATTTCAGGTAGGTATTCACCCTATTTATTGAGTAAATATTCTCAACTCTTTTAGGAAATGGGCCTCATTGCCTCATGCCGACCTTAGAGATTAGCGCATAAGAAAAAATTGTCATCATGTGTCAAAGGAAACACGGCTCTCTGTACTAGCTACTGCTGAGTCATGATAAAAGCTACTGGCTAGGGTCTCTATTACCTATACCAGGCAATCAGATCTTACAGTAATTTCAGCAAACTTTATATTATTCTTATATTGATGTAGGATTTACAGTGACCTTTACAAGACTGACTGTTAAATTACAGGGCTTGCATTCACAATAAATACTGTACCTGATCAGACTCAGCATGTAATAAGAAAAGCTGCACTGTCAGTATTCTTGTATGTTTATAATAATCTTTGAAAGTTCCTTGCTGAAAAATAAACTACTGCTGTAGATGTCTGTAAACTAAATTCAAGCTCTGCGACTTTGGGGGAAAGCAGAGGGCCAATCACATGAGCAGTGTGACGGGGTATCTGGGAAGGCCTGTAAGTCATGTAATGTTGCTGCTGTTGCAAGGAATGGAAAGTTAAAGTACAACTAAAGGCAAAATGTATTTTTTACTTTTGGACAGGAGTGAAGAGGGATTAGAACCCCTGTCAGGTTTGTATTACTGTTTGTGTCCCTTGAGATTCACCCTCTCTATTTCTCCTGTTTACCATTATCATTGAAAGTAAAAGAGAAACCTACATTTTGGGTTGTCCCCAGAAAAGTAACAGAGGGGAAATCTTCTAATGGGGACACTAGTTCTGGTGACTGGGGGTCCCCAAGGAATTCCCTTAAAGGGGATGTAAACCCTCCCGGTTTTCCACCTTAATGCATTCTATGCATTAGACCCCTTTCACACTGAGGCGCTTTACAGGCGCTATTTAGCTAAAAACACTGACAGGGGTTATAGCCCTCCCTTGCTCTATCCAAAATGAATAAAAAAAAAATTACCTATAGTTCTACTTGTTTGGATTTTCAGAAAAAAGATGGTTGAAGATTTAAACCCAAGGGTTATTTTAAAATAGAATTTCATTGACCACGGCTATGAGGAAAGATTAATTGAGCAGAATTGATTTACTTTTGACAAGAGGAAATAATAGGGGTTATGTTATAGTCACCTTGTATAAATACATGAATGATCCATATAATAAACACAACTAACCTACTTAACCTATGTTGGAGCTAGCTTATATTGCTGACCCTTCTGACGCTGCGAGGGAGGCATGGATATCGGCCCAGGACTCCTTGGACAGGTTGAGATTCTCTACCACAGAGCGGAAAATGTTCTTCACTAAAGCAGCATATTGTGAGGAGGGGGAGAAGACTGGGCGCCTGTTGGTGAGAATTGTCAACTCTCAACAGGCTTCCCCTACTATAGGTGCTATCCGCTCCTCCACTGGACGAGTGGTAAATGATTACAACTGAACTGGCTACTTTTTACACTGACCTCTATGCGATAATTACTCGGATGAAGCACTAGAGTGCAACCTGCAATCTATAACCCTGCCCTCCTTGTCAAAACGGGATAGTCAAGCACTAGACGCTCTGCTCACACTGGAGGAGCTGCAGGAGACGGCCAGTTCCTACCCCACTTGAAAGGCACCCCGGGGGGGATGGTATCCCAATGGAGGTCTATAATCAGTATGGGAATTTCATCTTGCCTACGTTGTTGGAGGTTTTTGATGCATCCTTAGAAATAGGACAACTGCCCCCATCTATGTCTAGAGCAAATGTGATATTCCTACTAAAGCCAAGAAAAGACCTGTTAGACCCCAGTTCATATAGACCTATTTCCCTATTGCAAAGTGATGTCAAAATTACTGGCCATGAGGGTCAATAAAATAATTATTTTCATTATACACTCGGACCAGGCGGGGTTCATGCCTGGTAAATCCACCGTCACTAATCTTAGAAGCTGTTTTTAAACATGCAGACCCCAGCTGACAATATTGGACAGAGGGCACTCTTGTCCCTGGACGCCAATAAGGTGTTTGACAATGTCAGTTGGAGGTATCTGTGGGCAGTGCTGTCGAAGTTTGGATTTGGTGAGCGTTTCATAGCCTGGACGCGTTTATTATATAACGCACCACAGGCGCCCATAAGGGTGTCAGACAGGATGTCTCACATGTTTGCATTGGGCAGTGGGACTAGGCAGGAATGCCCCCTGTCCCCCCTGCTATTTGCTATAGCCATTGTCACTGGCTTTAAATATGGCGCATTACATGAGAAAATCATGCTTTACGCAGATGACATGCTTCTTCTCCTGGGAGATGTAACTACGTCATTAACAAAGGTCATGTCCCTTATTTTATTAGGGCCTCACTATTAATTGGAACAAATCAGCCCTGATGATGCTGGACGACATGCCTGCTCAATGGGTTCATCCCAGTGGTCCCTTCATTTAAATATCTTGGAATCCAAATTTCTCCCAACATCACTGATTACTGTTGTCTAAATATTCATCCACTGCTTATACGGTTCAGGGACAAGATAAACGTATGGAATAGGCTTAAAATGTCCCTAGCAGGTAAAACCAATCTCGTCAAAATGATTCTGATGCCGCAGCTTTTATACCTGCTCCACAACGCCCCAGTAGTTGTGCCATTGTAGATATTCCGAGTGGTAAACTCTCTTTTTAGACTACTACTGTGGAATACTCGAACTCCCAGGGTCAAACTGAAACATTTGCAGTATCCCAAAGAAGGGAGTGGGCTCTCATTCCCAAACCCCTGGCTATATTATTTAGCCGCGCAACTGCAGCAACTGATAGGTGTTATGACCCCTAATCCTCTAGGACCTTCGGCTAGGCTCATGCTTTTAGGAACTGGGGCACAGTCTATCTCGGAGGGTCTGGAGACTCAAAAGTTTCAGAAGCCCAACAAAAAAATGCCCACCTACACGCTACTACAAAAGGTGTGGAACAAAGCTAAACAACTACAACAGGTACTTGGGTTCACAGAGTATAGCCCAATCTGAGTGAATAAAACCTATGTGGAACTGGACAAACTGGAGCAGGGGCCTAGATGGCAGTCACATGGAATAACACACCATTCACATGGCTTTCAAAATGGAAGACTGATTCCATTCCCAGTACTACAAGACAGATACGCACTACCTTCCCATATGGCATTCTACTACATGCAACTCCAACACGCCATCAGGGTACAGGGAGAGGCAGTAGAGTGGACGCAATCTCCTACACCCGTCTTTCATCTACTTCAAACAGCTACCAAGGGTTTTATATCGCAATGTTATACTATGCTTCTAACTGAATTTTTGGGTAACCATCCTATAAATGCACAATCTCAATGAGAGGGGGATCTGGTACATTGTTGAGCGACTATTGGGGGGAAGCCCTTCTGTCCATCCCTACCTGCTCCCTGAACGTTTTGCAAAAAACATCCCAACTATATATCATACTAAGGGCAAACTACACACCAGTAAAACTTCACAAAATGGGTATAAAACGGACCCGCTATGTGTTAAATGCAAGATGGTGACAGGTGACCTGATCCATCTCCTCTGGAGGTGCCCCAAGCTTCATAGGTGCTGGAGGGGGGTTATAGACACACTCAACAGGGTGTTCAACATGGATGTACCCAGAGGCGTAACTAGAACCTTCAGGGCCTGGGTGCAAGAAATTAGGAAGGGCCCCCCCGAACTCTGGCCAGGACTTGCTGATCCTGGGGCCCTTTACTCCTATCACGGGTCCCTTTATTACGGTCCCACAGCGGGACCCTGGGAACAGCAGAAGACAAGTAAACTGGATAGGAGGGGCGGCAGGGGCAGCATATAGAGGAACCAATCTACTGCATTAGGAGGAAAATGGAATAAATAAAACTTCTAAATGCCACCCTCGCCATCACTCCTATCCAGGTGTACAAGGGAAGCACATGGGCCCCCTGGAGCATGGGGCCCGGTTGCAATCGCAACCCCTATCGTTACGCCCCTGGATGTACCCTTAGACCCAATATGTTGTGTACTGGGTGCCCTAGAGGGAGTGATTCCTGAGGAGGCGACAAGAGTTGCATTTTCTAGGGCCTTATTTCAGGCTAGAAAAACATCCTTATGGGTTACTTGTCCCCATCTATTAAATCTTGGTTAGCACAGATGGGATCCACGCTTCTCCTGGAACGATATATATATCAACACAGAGGGAGGCCTGGCAAATTTGAGAAACCATGGGCCCCGTGGTTAGACACTCCTGGTCTAAGCCCAAATGAGTTAATTAAAATGAGAATTTTGCAGTGTCTTTGAGAAGAATAATCCCTAGGAACCACAAACCTCAGCTGGGTATTGCTTTGCTGGTGTAGTAACTGGGGGGCTCTGTGGTATGGATGGAGGCTGGGGATATGTTGTGTATTATATATTATATCCTTCTCCTTATGATTGTTGTATTTAAATGAAGACTTGCATATAAAATGTGAAAATCTGCAAAAAACAAAAAAGAGACACTTTGAATGGCAATGTGATATTACATGCATGTAACTACAAATTTTGTTAATAAAAACCTGTTTGATTTAAAAAAAACCTACTTAACCTACCACTACACCTACATATTTTCCTTTAACATCCCACTGCTCTGTTTGGACACCAGGAGTGGGGAAGGTCTGCCTGTGTAAGTACTTACATGTGAAAGCACAGTTTTAAAGCTGAAATACAGACATATATAAAAGACATAAATTATTGCAACTCTGTATTCATTAATCCATCATTAGATTTTTTTTTAAATGCAACCAGTGTAAGTATCTGATTTTGACTTTATATCAGCAAAGCTCAGACTGGGAGAGGGAAAAGCAACACAAAGAGTCATTCAGTTGTGTTATGGAGCCCATATGCTTACAAGAACCTTCTAATAGAAGGTCAGAGCAGAGTTACAGAGAGATAAGCTCAACAAACTGGTGCTTCTCCTTTTACAGTCCAGTCACAGGCTGGGGGAGGGACAAAACCTTTATAACACAGTACAATTAGGTTTTCTACCCAGACAAATATAGCCAGGTGCTTGGCTAGAGACAGAGAGTGATTTAGGACACTGTGCTGTAGTGCTCTCCTTACTCTCAATGGACTTTAGCTAAGTGTGTTAACAGTACCTAACCTCCATCCACCAAGGGGAGCTAACAAGTAGAAGGAGCTCAAGAGATGTGATGGCTGGCAGCAATGAATCATGGCAGATGAAGTGCAGGAAATAAACTTTTCTATAGCAGTTAATGGACTAATGAACTACAATTCCCAGAGTATACAGCTCAGCATCACAGGACAAAGTATAAAGCTCAGCCTCACAGATCAGGGCATATAGCTCAGCCTCACAGATCAGGATATATAGCCCAGAATTACAGATAGGGTATATAGCTCAGAATTACAGATAGGGTATATAACTCAGCATTACAGATAGGGTATATAGGTCAGCATTACAGATAGGGCATATAGATAAGCATTACAGATAGGGTATATAGCCCAGTATTACAGATCAGGTATATAAGTCCGCATTACAGATCAGGGTATATAGGGCAGCATACAGATAGGGTATTTATATAGGTCAGCATACAGATATGGTATATAGGTGAGCAGACAGATAGGGTATATAGGTCAGCATACAGATCAGGGTACACAGCTCACAGCTTGCACTGACAGCACCCCTCCAGCGCGGGGCTCATGCCTTCAGTGGCACACTGGCGCACAACCCCCCCCCCCACGCGTGTGGGAGGTCCTCAATGCACGGACCACCACTGTTACTGTGACTGTACTCATGTGCACCACCGTAAAGACTGGACTCCAACGCTAGCCAGCTGAAGAAATAGGGCTAAACACTACTCACTAAGATTACTGCTTTACAAAAACATTGTCTATTGTCAATAGTAAGTGGTACCTCTTTAGGAAATCTTAAATGGCATCACTGGCATTCATATAGAGTGCATTCTAAAGTCATTATAGCCTTCTGTTTATAGAGGAGTTATTGCAGTATTGATTATCATTGCTGTTGCTATTGTAATGCCATTACTTATTGCTGATTTTGTCAATCACCAGGTTTAGTCTAATTTAGCTGCATATAACTCCATTCCTGCTGTTATTTCCTAGTGAACATATCGTCTAGTGAACTGTGATTTATAGACCTAATTCTTTACTTATTCTCATTTTTGTGCATACTGCTATTTATACTGCAACCCGGAACAATGTTTTGGGTTCCTTTGCCCCTAACCACTCTGTTGTTTCCTTTTTGATACTAAACCTAAGTTGTATACAGAGCAAAGGAATGCCAAGAGCACACCATGGATATGCAGAACAGGTACAAAGCTTTATTTAGTGATCACATCATCATAGCAAAAGCAATGTTTCGGAGCCTCGCAGAGCCCCTTAATAGGCATGGGACAAAGTGGAATACAAAAAAACAAACTATTTAAAGAACCATCTACCAATCAGTGAACAGAAAATTAGCCCAGCCCCACCCCCTGGTGTCAAAATGACATCATAATCCCACCATAGATACACAATTTTAAAGAAATGACATAACACAATCATCTTTTGGTGCCTTGGTGGTAACATCAGATTTAATGAGATGGAATTCACACGTGTGAGTGGTTGGCCTGGTCGATCTCACCCTCTGATTGGCTATCATATGGAGCCCCTCCCTCCTCTGTGGTCAATTTCCTCTGGCTTGTGGCTTGATGTGGCTATTGCCGGGAACCCCGCCCTGTGTTTAACTTTGTAATCTGTTGGTTGCTGTTCTTCAAACATTTATTCCCCTACCTTTTCTGAAGAACCAGGTGTTGACCCGAGAAACCAGCTGAAGTTTGATTTTCCCATACGTACTTATTATGGAAATTTGTACTTTTAAATGATCTATGTACTACTGTATTGATCGGGAATGTAAAAATGAAACATTTCCAAGATGTTTTTATATAAATAGCATACAATATATTACTTTTAAGTTTTAAACTGACAAATAAAAACTGTGATTTTTAAATATACTAATGGATGATTTATACCTACAAAGTCCCATAGCTTTTTGTTTAGGAGAGTTTTTGATATTTCACTGTTTAGGGAGTGCTATACTAATTACATTTATGGTTTTATTAGTGCCCCTTCTATTATATTTTAGATTTGCATACTATCAAATTCACTGTTCTAGTATTCAGACAGCTGTGGGTGTTGTGGCTGTCAAGATAGAATACCCGGCAGTGCAGCCATGTGCACTGCCGAAAAATTTGTTAATTTTCATTTAAGTTTCATTTGTGATTTTTTTTTGTTTGTTTTTTTCGTTTTTCGGGTCATTCGTTATGATCGCAATTCGTAAATTCGTCAATGCAAAAATGTGAAGATCCGAATATAAGAAAGAAAATCAGAAAATTCAAAAGAACAAAAATTCTAAATAACTAACTATTAAATGATAGGTATTGGAATTTCCTTTCAAATTCAGCTGTTAGTGATCATAACTAATATGAATTTATCCGAAGTTACGTATTATCCGAAATAACGAATGCCGCATCTAAACATATGGAACGGAACTAATTAATAATAAATACAAATAATAAAAAGTTTTTATTATTGTTATTTATTATTATTAATTCATTACGTTCCATACGTTTAGATATGGCATTCGTTATTTCGGATAAATTTGTATTCGTTACGTTCACTAACAGCCTAATTTGAAAGGATATTCCAATACCTATAATTTAATAGTTAGTAATAGTTAAGTTATTTTTAGTCAGTAATTATTTCAGATTTTTTACGAATTCACGAATTTTCAAATATTCAAATTTACAAATATTCTAAAAAAATTCCTTAAACAAGTTTTCGTTAATTTGGATATTTCTGAATTAATACATTTTTCAAAATTCGTTAAAAAAATAATTCAAAACGAAACGAATTGCACATGTCTAGTGCAGATTTCATCCACACTACACAAAATTTATTGGCTTTCTCTTGAAATCTAAACATGTATGACTAGCTTTAGTGAACAATTTAGTCAGCTGGACAAAGCAAGTGCCAGGCTGTACATTAGAATCATTATTCCCAGAGTGAATATAAATATAAACCTGTTACGTCTGATTGAAGCACATTTGTTGATATAATTAATAAAACTTGATTAGAACTTATACTTGTGTATTAAAAAGAAGACCGATACGTGAGGTTTCTGTTATCACATTGGATAGGAGGGCAGTTAGAGATATGACAGCTTGTGGCCGAATGAGAGGAAGCTTCAGTTGATCTGTGTACTGTACTGACTTGTTAATTCAAACAGAATCAAAGATAACCGATTGATATCTGCATTTGTCAGATTAAACTTTGTCAAGAGAATAACTGAAAATAACAGTTCAAACCTGTTTAACCTTCTAGCAGGGAGATGATGTTGAACATTCTCTTAAATTTTGTTCTTTGTAACAGAAAAGTATCGATATGATAAGAAAAAAATGGAGTCAAGAGTTATGGTGGCCACATTCACTTCAATTTTATTGCCCGACCAAATTTGTATTTTGATCAAAATGATCAAATCTGAAAACAATTGAATAGCCTTAACTATTCACTTTAGACCCAATTTAGATCGAGTCGATCCCCAGGGTGGGCAATTTTTGATCATTTTGCTTTGATCGGTAGCCCAGATATACTTTATTCATGAATCTGATTGTATTTTGAGTGATTAGCTTATGCAATTACACGGTCCTATCTCAAAGTGGATGTAAACCATGAAATGTGAACAAAACATATTCTTCTATAGTGTGTGCTTGTCTCAATTAAAGTGGTTCAAAAAAGGCTCAAGATTTTTTAAAAGCCTCCTCTGTGCAACAGCCCCCCCAGTTCCCCCAATACTTACCTGAGCCCAATCTCAATTAAACAATGTGCGCAAGTGTCTCTCTGGGGACTCTACCTCCTCATTGGCTGAGACAGCCATTGGATCCTGCTACTATCAATCACAGTGATCCAATGAGGAGGTGAGCCGTGGCTCTGTGTGTGAATGGACATGCAGGCTCGGTAAGAGTCTGCTTGTGTGCCCCCATTGCAAGCTGCTTGCTCCCTCAGCAGGAGGGAGGGGTCAAGAGCGCCGACAAGGGACCTGAGAAGAGGAGGATCGGGGTGCAAAGGGTGGGCCAACTCAACATTGAACCCTACGAACTAAGACTGGGATGTCATTGAAGTACATGTGCATGTAAAGGCAGGTGTCCCAATACTTTTGACAATATAGTGTATATGTAAAAGGGAAAAAACGCCCCTTCTTTATGTATAGCACAATGAACACATGTGAATTCTCTGTGCAATGTAGGGAGTTGAGTTGTCATAAATAGTTAAAGGGGTTGTAAAGTCAGAAGATTTTTTAACTTAATGCATTCTATGCATTAAGATAATACACCTTTTGTGTGCAGCAGCCACCCCAGCCGTCCCCCTAATACTTACCTAAGCCCCATCTCTATCCAGCGATGTCCATGTGTCCCTCGGGCGTGCAGGATACTCCCTCCAGATTGGCACCATTGGCTCCCGCTGCTGTCAATCAAAGTCAGTTAGCAAATCAGGATAGAGAGGGGACAGGGCCGAACTGCAGCTGCTTGCTGTGGGGGCACTCAAAAGGAGGGAGGGGCCAGGAGCAGCGAAGAGGGACCCGAGAGAGACCCAAGAAGAGGAGGATCGGGGCTGCTCTGTGCAAATCCAACTGCACAGAGGAGGTAAGTATAAGGTGTTTGTTATTTAAGAAAAAAAACAAAAAGAAAACAAGACTTTACAATCACTTTAAGAGCCAGTTCACACTATAACGACTTAGGATTCGACTTGGGGTGACACAAGACGGATTTCAAGTCGCTATAGTGTGAACCGGCTCTTAAAGTGGCTTGTCATAAGAAATCCCATTGAAGTAAATGAGAGCCATCTTAATGTACACTACTGAAGTCGCATACAAAGTCGCACCTGAAGTCGGATCGCCCCTCTGTGAACCGACGCTGAAATGCATTTTCCATACAGGTGCATTGAGAACGAATTCTAAAGCTGGATATAAACTAGTAGTTTCTTTTGCATTTACAGTAAAACCTTGGTTTGAGAGTAATTTGGTTTGAGAGCATTTGCAAGACAAGCAAAAGTTTTAAATAAATTTTGACTTTATACACAAGTAGCGTCATGTGACAATTGAGTATAAAGGAGAAGAGAGGCGCCTCTAAGTGTAGCAATATGGTTGCAATTAATGAAGGTACAACATTTAGCAACTCACATGGTTGATGATTAAAATAGGCACATCTAAGTATGCAGGCAACCGGGGTAAAGCTGTCCACATAGACCGCACCTCCATCAACGCCATCCCTTTCACGCTGCACTTCACGAGCGATTCAAGCCTCGCTTTCAGATCGCTCTACTGCAGGGTAGTCTTCCCAGTCACGATTGCAGACTGACAGTGGTGAGAGCCGGCGGTGCGGAGGATGGGTTATGTGGACCTCTTTACCCCAGATACCTGCATACTTAGATGTGCCGGTTTTAATCATCAACCATGTGAGTTGCTAAATGTTGTACCTTCATTAAATGTAACCATATTGCTACACTTAGAGGTGCCTCTCTTCTCTTTTATGCTCTGTAGCTCCTGCTGGATTTTGCTTCTAATCCCCTTGTGGAGGCTGCCATTTGTGGATGGACATTTTATGGTTACACAACCTATCACATTGCTATAATCTTTTTATATGGACCATAAACTGAAGGACTTATTAATAAATGGCTGTGGAACAAATCATCTGAGTTTCCATTATTTCTTATGGGAAAATTTGCTTTGATATAAGAGTGCTTTGGATTACAAGCATGTTTCCGGAACTAATTATGCTCGCAATCCAAGGTTTTACTGTATTTGTTTTAAAGTGGTTGTCACAAGTTGATAAGGCTTACCTGTAGGTGCACAGCATATCGCCTAAACCTGTATGGTTCAGGAGATATGCAGTGTTGAAGCTGTGCCGACGTCATGTCAGCACAAGTGCAGTGAAGGAACAGCCTGCATGCCGTTCCTCCACTGCGACTGTGCCGTGACTGCCGGCTTCCGCGCGCATGCGTGGGAGTGAAGTCACGCAACTCCGGCCACTCACAGCGCCAGAGTCGCTCCCCCAGGAAGGAAGAGGGACTGAAGATGGACACCGCCAGCAGAGGGGACATCGCTGGACGTCGCAGGCTTCATTTGCAGGTAAGTGGCACATAATGGGCTACTATGCGATGCATAGTAGCCCATTATGTTTCTACTTTACAGGGGGACATAGAGGAAGTAAACCCCATCTGGGTTTACTTCCTCTTTAAGAATCATTACTGGGGTCAAATCAATGTTCATTCAAAATGTGAAGGAGTAGGAAAGAAATGTTTTTTTTGAAGGAACAGTGTATGTGTTTTTTGCTCCGTGAGGCCCCATTCACGCCTCAGCGTTTTGTAGCTTGAAGCTCAAAGCTCCAAAATGCTTGAGATAAAAAAATCAATGATTCTCTATGGAGATGGTTCAAATCTCCATAAAGATGTCGCCTGAAGCTAAAAAAAAGTTCTGGAGCTTTTTTTTTGTAGCTTGAATCGGGCAGATTGGTGCATTTGTTAGGAGTTTTTGTTCCATAGAAATGCATGGAAATGCTTGCTTTGATCGTTTTTAAGTGTTTTAGCGTGTTTTTTGTTGCACGTTTTTGAATGTTTTCCTGCTCAAATATAAAAAAAAATGAAAAATAAATAAATAAATTACATGAATAACTAATAAATATAATAAATACAAAATTAATAATAAATAAATTAATTAAAAAACCCTAATATTAACACCAAACCTTAATATTGACCCGCTAACCCGAATATAACCTCCTAACCCTAATATTTACCACTAATATTAACCCCCAATGCTAATATTGACTCCTAACCCTCATGTTAACCCCTAATCCTAACCCCTAACATTACCACTATCCCCAATCCTAACCCTAATATTGACCCCTAATCCTAACCCCTACCCCTAATATTAACCCCAATCCTAATATTGACTCCTAACCCTAATATTAACCCCTAATCCTAACCGCTAACCCTAATATTACCCCTAATCCTAAAATTGACCCCCTAATCCTAAACACTAACCCTAATATTGTCCTAACCCTATTATTGACCTTTAACCCTAATTCTAACCCTAATATTAATACTTAACATTAACCCCTAACCCTAATATTAAACCCTTAACCCTACTTCTAATATGAACCCCAAATCCTAAACCCTAACCCTAATATGAACACCCTAATCCTAACCCCTAACCCTAATATTGATCCTTAACCCTAATTCTAACCCTAATATTAACCACTATCCTTAATATTGGCCCTTAACACTAATCCTAATATTAGCCCCTAATCCTAACCCTAATATTAACCCCTAACCCTATTCCTAACCCCTAACATTGACCCCTAACCCTAATCCTAAACCCTAACCTAACAAAATAAATACATAAAATTAAGTAAATACATTAACCATAACCTTTAACCCCTTAAAAAAGTAAACAAATTAGTAAATAAATAATAATAATAATTTTAAAAAATAATTTAAAAACGGTGTACAAAAACTGTTGAAAAATGCAACGCTCAGGTGTGAATGCAAACACAATTACAAATGACTTTCGAAATACATTTCTTAAGCCATCGAATGTACTGAGAATTTTCATACGTATGTTCCTTTGAATATATACCCGCCAAGCAAGTTGTAGCCAAGGCCTGGCTATCACCAACTTTTCCGTTTTGGAGGTAAAATCGAGAGTATATTGGATCTTGATAAACTAACAGTTGACGACCCACAAACAGAACACTATTCCCAAATTCCAAAAAGTCTGGGATCCCTAGATTACAACATTCCTCCCTAGACACTGTACCTCTGACAGTTCAACCCTTCCCTTCCCACAGATCCTTATGCTGCTTGTGGGTGGAATGCAGCGTGGTGCGGAGACAATAATTCACACAGGCAGGTGCAATAAACTTGTATTGAAGAAATGCAGCAACAATTCACTACAAACCCGGTGGAAAAGTCACCCAGCTGGGCACACTCATAGTTCAGTGGCATGACAGGAGAAGATTCCAGCCGGAATGACAGCGTCTGAGAGGGGACTGAATGAGGCCTGTCTGTCTGTACCCAATTGGGAGAATGTCCAGAAGAGATGAGGCCCTACACTTACCCTACTCATCAGGAACCTATCCCTAGTGCTATTGCTGACCCTCAAAGACAGGGTACCTGTCCCTATTCTGTTCACTTGCCAAAGTGCACCAAAACCCGTGTGCCAGGGCATTAGAAAGGTTCTGCCTGACCCAAGATGGATGCTTGAGACACATGGGGCGGCAGCATCCAATAGAATCGCTTCCTCAGGAAACTATAGAGGAACCTTGTTCCCCCTGACTTCCTCTCCAGCAACAGGACCGCTACGGAAGAGAGCCACCAAGGAGAAAGTAGACTGCAGCTGCCTGCATGCTATGGCTCACTCCCCTCTCCTCTTATTTATTTATTATTATTATTATTATTTATTTCAGGTACTTATATAGTGCCGTCAATTTACGCAGTTGCTTTTACATATACATTGTACATTCACATCAGTCCCTACCCTCAAGGAGCTTACAATCTAAGCTCCCTAACTCACATTTATACATACACATACTAGGGCCAATTTAGGCAAGAGCCAATTAACCTACCAGCATGTCTTTGACGTGTGGGAGGAAACCGGAGTGCCCGGAGGAAACCCACGCAGGAACAGGGAGAATATGCAAACTCCAGGCAGGTAGTGTGGTGGTTGGGATTCGAACCAGTGACCCTTTTGCTGCTAGGTGAAAGTGCTAACCACTACGCCACCCTATTCCCCTCTTTCCTGCCTTCTTTCTCTTTCATGTCCTTCTTTCCTTTCTCTTTCATCTCCATTAATTTTCTAACACAACATGACAGTATAATCTTATAAGTCACCTCCATATGCTGCTGATATATACGTTTGACTTAGGTGACTTACTGACAAACCATTATGTTGGAGTTTTCGGTATTTATCTTATATACCTCTTTATATACCTTGCACTCCAGCTGTGCTTATATTGCAGTATCTGTCATGATGTCTTGTGTTTTCTTGTGAAAACCGAATAAAAATGATTAAACAAGAAAATGAACTCCGTTTTGGATAATAGGTTGCATTAATGCCATGCCCCTTAGGACATCAACCTATGCAAGGGTGTGAATGGGCCCTTTTGTCTGCTAGTTCTTCTTTTTTCGTTTGGATGGGGGAAATAGCTGCAAATGGATCAAGGAAACATTTTTAAATAATCTCCCCTTCATTCTTTGCTTGTACGAACATAAAGGGAAAATTGCATCGAACTGCTGAGTCATTGAAGTCTAACATTCAGCAAATGATGTTTATGGCCGAAGGGCCAAAGTAGCCTCAGCCTTAAGTGACCTCAACAACCACAGCCTGATGACTTCTGCCCCGAAGAGTGTTTAATGGACAGTAATTTACAAAAATGGCAGCCGAAGCATAATGACTGAAAGAGAATCAGCTGACCTCTCAGCTTAGAGGACTAATCATGTGTGCATCTTATATGACAGTTGTTTTCATAATGTGAACAGTTAAATCTACCCTGAAAGGAACAAAGTTTGTCATTTCATAGTGTGGCGTCATTCCAGATACCGCAGTTGTGCTTTCAGCTCTGACCTTTGGCTTCATTCCAGACTACAATGTTATAGCTGCTGCCAAAGAACCACCCGCCCTGGCTTTAAATTCATAATGTCTGAATAGAAAACTTTCATTGCCCATAGTAAACAATTTATGAGATTCTCGTTTTTTTTTCTCCTCCAAAGTCTTGTTCAGACAATTGCTGTTTAAAGTGATTATAAACGCATGATTTTTTTTTTCCTTTAAAATAACAAACAGGATTTATGTACCTGCCCTGTGCAATGGTTGTGCACAGAGCAGCTCTGATCCTCTTCCCCCATCTCCTGGCTTTCGCCTAGTGCCCACTATAGCAAACGACTTGCTATGGGCCAAGATATGTGTATGAGCAGCTCAGGCTGTATGGGAATGAAGTCCTGTGCCCACCCCTGTGAGTGCTGCCCAGGAAGGTAGGGCATCTATGCTCCAGGTAATGGTAGAGAGTGATAGGTGTTCTGAGAGCCGCACATCAAGTCAAAGCCTGCTGTGTGATAGTGAATGTCGGTCTCAGCCTGGACCCCCGCCAGGCCACTCCCTCAACACGTTTCACTCTGCCCACAGGAGCTTACTCATGGGGATGCTATGAGGTCATTGCTATGGTGGCACTCATGCATGCTTGCTCCCAAGTCAGTTCTGTGCACCCATCAGACATAGTCTTGGTTCTCACCTTCCGCTCCCTCCTCATTGGCTGTGATTGACAGCAGCGCGAGCCAATGGCTCCCACTGCTGTCTTTGAGCCTATGAAAAGGGAGAGAGCAGAGAGAGTCGCTGCTCTCATGCACATTGCTGGACCTAGATTGGCCTCAGGTAAGTATACGGGGGGACGGGGAGGAGCTGCACAGAGAAGGGTTTTTTGGCTTAATACAGAGGATGCATTAAGGTAAAAAAAAACTTCTGCCTACGGAACCAGTTTACAGAGGAAGTAAAGTCTGTTTGTTTTTTTTGTTTTGTTTTTTCTTCCCTGTGAAGTAAAGGCATAATGTGTCAGTATGCATCGCATACTAGCACATTATGTGACACTTACCTGCAAATGAAGCCTGCGTCGTCGCCACTGCAGGCTGCATCCATCTCCACCCATCTTCTTTCCGTGGCCGCAGACGCCGGTTCTGTGACTGGCCGGAGCCACGTGATGTCACTCCCTTGCATGCGCATGGGAGCCGTCGGTCACGGCACATGCTTCTGAAGAAACAGCACAGGTATGATGTCACCTGCGCAGAATAAGTAAATATTTCCTATATGGCGCATGTTTAAGAGATATTTACTGTACCTATAGGTAAGCCTTATTCTAGGTTTACCTATAGGTATAAACATACCAGGAAGGTCTCTCTTATACTTATTGAGCAGACATGGTCCACTAGAAGCCAATCAAGACTCACAGAAAACTTTGCTTACCTGTTTACTATTACTTATCTCAAGAGCTATCAGGATGATTCATTGTGGTAGCTGATCTGCTCTGCTTCCAGTGGGTAATCTATGCATCTCTACATTTTAGAAATAGCTCAAAATTTGTACTTACACAAATGACCCGATACTTTGCCTTTAACTCGAATCAGACCTTTAGTTAAAGAGGAAGTAGACCCAGATGGGGTTTACTTCCTCTATATTCCCCTGCAAAGTAGATGCATAATGGGCTACTATGCATCGCTTAGTAGCCCATTATGTGTCACTTACCTGCAAACAAAGCCTGCAATGTCCAGCGATGTCCCCTGTGCAGGCCGCGTCCATTTTAAGCCCCTCTTCCTTCCGGGGCGGCGACACCGTCTCTGTGACTGGCTGGAGTCGCGTGACGTCACTCCCGCGAATGCGCGCAGGAGCCGCCAGTCACGGCATGATCTGCGCATTTGCCGAAATGACGTCGGCACATCTAGAACGCTGCATATCTCCTGAACCGTGCAGGTTTAGGAGATATGCAGGGCACCTACGGGTAAGCCTTATCATAGGCTTACCTGTAGGTTAAAGTGGTTGTCACAGGTTGACAACCACTTTAAACCCTATACTGTATATCCCTTGAATCTTCTGCTGCAAAACTTGTACCAAAACTCCAAAACTAGCACCAAGCATGATGAAGTTACTTACACATAAACCATACCTCTTAACTTTTTGCGATGGGAGTGAGTGACACCAATTCGCAAAAGTATGTAGGCGTGGGACACACCCCTTGCCACGCCCCCTTAAAGGAAAATGATTAGTTAAACCCACAAGTGCTTTTTTTACCATTACTATTCCTTTATATTGGCTTTTGAAATTAACAGATGCAGCAATTTATAAATTGGATTAAAGGTTTAGCGCTGGGAAACACTTTTTGAAAAATAAAAAGTGCATTTTATATACAACTATATAGATGAGAAGCAAAATGAGGGACAAATGAGGAGGAAAGAGGGACTTTGTTCCAAATCAGGGACAGTCCCTCGAAATTAGGGACAGTTGGGAGCTATGCATAAAATAGAGGTTTTTTGTTTTAAAGCTGAACTCTAGAAATTCAGCTACTTTGTAAAATGTTCTGGATTACTATGGATTAAAGCGGTTGTAAACCCTTGGGGTTTTTCACCTTAATGGATTCTATGCATTAAGGCGAAAAACCTGCCTTAGTGTAGCAGCCCCCCAGACCCCCCATTTTACTTACCTGAACCTTGTCTTTCCTACACTGGAGACGAGCACACCCGCTCCAGCCGGTGTTTCGGGTCCTAATTGGATAGATTGATAGCAGTGCAGCCATTGGCTCCCACTGCTGTCAATCAAATCCAATGACGTGGGAGCAATCCGAGTCCTGTTGTCTGTGTCAATAGACACAGCAGCAGGACTCAGGAGCACGCCCACAAAAGTGTCCCCAGGGAAGCACTTTCCCGTGGGGGCACTTAATGCAGGGAGGAGCGCCACGGAGGGACCTCAGAAGAGGAGTATCGGACCACTCTGTGCAAAACTGCTGCACAGAGGAGTTAAGTATGACATGTTTGTTATTTAAAAAAAACAAAAATGAAGCTTTACAATCACTTTAAGTCCAACAAAATGTTTGACACCTTGTGGGCTTATATCTCTACAATTTACATTTTTACTGAATGTCCGGAACATAGCTAAAACTATACTTCCCGTGCTCCAACATTGGCTCTTCTGGTTTAAAATTCTGCAGATGCAGAGTCACATGCAGCTGCTCTGCCCGCCTCTCCCTCTCCTCTTGCCCAATCATGGAGTGCTTTGTACAGTATTATGTAAACCCATTCACAAACTATAAGCCTTCTGTGGAAGCAGAGTGGAAGGGACTGGAGGGGCAAGCATCACTCTTGTCAGAGTACTGTGAGTATACTGTAGTGTAGATAGCTGTACTCTGGGTGTTCAGTCAGTTGCAAATAAAAGAAAAAAGTACTTGAGGTGGCATGCACCTTATTAGATTTAACCCTTAGTAAGTCAAAATGTTTTAGAAAGTGTCTGAATTCCTGGAGTTTAGCTTTAAGATTTGTGTATTTTTTCTGGGGAACTACAGAAACAAGTAAAATTAATATAAATAACAAATGTATATATACTGTACAAACCATGAAAAAATAGGACTGAGCAGGGTTAACTAAAGGTTGGTAAGGGGGGAAAATATGAGACCTTTTTTTAAGTGTGGATTTGCTGGAACTGACCATATTAAGGTGTCATGCACACTGAAGGTTTTTAACGCTGCTCCAGGTGACATTTGGGTTTTTTTGTTCTGCCTCTGAACGCCCCTGCATGTTAGCCTATCTGTCCATGCACACATAGGTGTTTAGAGGCAGAAAAAAACCCACTGCCAGCATGACAAGGAGCAGCGATGTTTTGGCAGAAAAAACGCTTTATACGTATAAACACGTATTAACACTTAGCACATTTAGCGCTTGAGTGTTAATTAATTAAAATGGACGGAAATTGCTTTTATTCTGGTCAATTAAATGAATTAACACTCAAGCACTTGACTTGCCTAAATGCGCCTAAACGCATTACACGCATTTACATGCGTCAAGTATTTTTTCTGCCAAAACACTACTGCCAGGAGGAAAGGCATCTAGGAGAGCTGGGCAAATGACATGTGTGCATGAGACCTTAAAGGTCAAATGAAAAGCCTATGATCGGCACCTAAGCCCTTGTTCGTATTGAATGTGGCTTTGAAATTGTGCGACTTCATCTGAAATCATGTGATTTCAATGCTGCACGTCAGTGCGACTTCAGGTGTATTCTTTTGAATACATACAGCTGTGCTCATAAGTTTACATACCCTGGCAGAATTTATGATTTCTTGGCCATTTTTCAGAGAATGTGAATGAGAACACAAAACCATTTCTTTCACTCATGGTTAGTGTTTGGCTGAAGCCATTTAATATCAATCAACTGTGTTTACTCTTTTTAAATCATAATGACAACAGAAACTAACCCTGATTAAAAGTTTACATACTCTGGTGATTTTGGCCTGATAACATGCACACAAGTTGACACAAAGGGGTTTGAATGGCTAATAAAGGTAACCATCCTCACCTGTGATCTGTTTGCTTGTAATTAGTGTGTGTGTGTGTGTGTGTGTGTGATATAAAAGGTCAATGAGTTTCTGGACTCCTGACAGACCCATTCATCCAGTGCTGCACTGATGTTTCTGGATTCTGAGTCATGGGGAAAGCAAAAGAATTGTCAAAGGATCTGTCACAGTCCTGGTGGTGGAGTCTGGCGTGTGCAGGGAACAACCACTCTTGTGCACCTGATTCAGTGGTCCCTGGTAGAGTAGACAGGGGACCCGTGAGTGCGGGATGGCACGAGGGCCGGATGGTCACTGATGGTGGTGATGTGAGGCTCCGGATGGTCGTGCAAGTCAGAAGAATGGTCGTTCAGGCTGGGTCGGCAACTGGCAGGCAGGCAAGGTACAAGGGGTTCAGGTTGAGTGTGGTCAAGTCCAAGCAGGGTTCGTTAACAGGCTGGCAGCAAAGGTACAGAAGGGTCAGGCAAACGGATGGTCGTAGATAGCCGGGGTCGGTGCAGGCAGATAGGTAGCAGGTCAGGGCAAGCCGGGTCGGTGAACAGGAACAACACAGGAAGCAGGTTACAGGCAGGAGAGCTGAAGCTCACAGGTACCCAGACGCTGTAGAGCAGGCAGCACTTGCTGACAGGTGCACGAAGCTTAAATAGGGCAGTTTGGCGCGTGAACAGCAAAAAACTGCAAAAAGTCCAGAAAAAGGGCCTGGCTTCACCAGGCCAATCCTTTCCTGACAGGATCTGCGGGAAAAGGTAGTGGAACTGTATAAAACAGGAAAGGGATATAAAAAGATATCCAAGGAATTGAGAATGCCAATCAGCAGTGTTCAAATTCTAATCAAGAAGTGGAAAATGAGGGGTTCTGCTGAAACCAAACCACGGTCAGGTAGACCAACTAGGATTTCAGCCACAACTGCCAGGAAAATTGTTCAGGATGCAAAGAAAAACCCACAAAAAACTTCAGGACTCTCTGAAAACATGTGGTGTGGCTGTTTCAAGATATACAATAAGGAGGCACTTGAAGAAAGATGGGCTGCATGGTTGAGTCGCCAGAAGAAAGCCATTACTACGCAAATGCCACAAAGTATCCTGCTTACAATACGCCAAACAGAACAGAGATCTCAAACCTTCTGGCACATAGTCATTTGGAGTGATGAGACCAAAATTGAGCTTTTTGGCCACAACCATAAACCCTACATTTGGAGAGGAGTAAACAAGGCCTGTGAAACACAGAGGTGGATCCAGGGATAGGCACGGACCAAGGCTGTGGCGGACATTTTCCAAAGTACTGACCTTAGTGAAGGACACCAAGGTACATTTCAAATTAAAACCTTCAAAAAAACACAGTCTTCTCTCTGATCTAGTTCTACGAGTACAAAAAACATTTAAAATAACATTTATATGAAAACTGCTTGTGGTATACAGTTATAAAATGTAAGCAATTTTCAAAATTCTTACCTTTTATATTTTCCGGTTGTATTGAGACGCAGCAGCAGCGTCAAATTTCTTTGTAGACGTGGATGAAGTAGCGATACGCAAACATGTGTCAACACAACAATTCTCAAGGGAGAAATAGTGCCCCATCACTGGTGTCAGTGGTAGGAATAGTGCCCCATCATTGGTATCAGTGGGAGGAATAGTGCCCCATCATTGGTGTCAGTGGTGGGGGAATAGTGC
>BLSH010286986.1:6425-21810 GCA_018402905.1 Glandirana rugosa | reverse complement strand
TGTAACGACGTCAGCCCCACAGATACTATAGATGAGACAGACTATTATTATGATATAATCGTAGAGATATATTACAGTAATGTATGGTGACGGACCTGTCTCTTCTCGGGTGTCCTACTCCTGCGCCTCCTACGTGTAACGACGTCAGCCCCACAGACCAGACACATCTTCTTTCAAATCCATAACTTACTGAGTCTGTCCTTCTTATAAGACAGAACTTTCTAAACTCAAAGGAGACTGGGACTGTAGTGGTTATTTAGTGTACATTATAAGTCCTTTACATTACGATTTCTCTGACAGCCCGAACGATTTTTGAAATGTCCGGGTCCGGGTCCGTGCCACGGACACCCGAAAGTTCGGTACGGACCCGAACGTTACAGTCCGGGTTCGCTCAACACTACTTATAATCTCTGACAGTCTCTTTAGCATTACATTTCCTGAATATTACATGTGATTTATTGGTGATGTCAGGGTCAGAGGAAACTCAAATCTTTCAAGACAGAATATTCTTCCTGTCTGAGTCATTCAATACCTAAACTTTCTTCTACACAGACCAGACACCCCGACTGCAGCAATGTGCATCCTCCGCGTCCTCATCCTGTGGGCTCTTCTCTGTCCAGGCAGTGGTATGTAATGACATTATATAGAGATGCTAATATAGTATTATTATCAGACAGAGTAGATATCATAGACACCCCGACTGCAGCAATGTGCCCCCTCCATGTCCTCCTCCTGTGGGCTCTTCTCTGTCCAGGCAGTGGTATGTAAAGACATTATATAGAGATGCTAATATAGTATTATTATCAGACAGAGTGCATATCATAGATACCCCGACTGCAGCAATGTACCCCCTCTGTGTCCTCCTCCTGTGGGCTCTTCTCTGTCCTGGCAGTGGTATATAAGCAGGGACATCCTAAAACATTTAATGTGAAAATGGCCTAATGTAGCTTAATGTGTAATAAAGTACCTAAACCTTAATCAATTGCCTTGAAACTCTTCAGCTTTCCAAATCCATCCTAACCTTTTTTTTGGAAACTTAATGTGGCAAAAATAGCTTAGATGTTAACCAGTTTCCCCCAAACTTCACACAATTGAAGACTCTATCTATGCCAACATATTCTGACAAATTCTGATCATTTGGTAAATCATACCAAAAGTTATTTAGATTTAACTATTTTAATCCTAAAACATTTAATGTGAACAGCTTAATGCATTAAAGAGCTTCATGTACTATAAAGTGCCTAAACCTCAATCGATTGCCTTGAAACTTTGCGCAACCCAAGTTCTCAACTTCCCAAACCTATCCTGGATGTTTCATGGATTTTGGTCTCCCACACAGAAAATGGGGGACAGCTCTTTTTTTGAGAGCTTAATGTGGCTTAACGTACAAAATAATAACTTAGATGTTAACCAATTTACCCCAAACTTCACTCAGTGCAAGACTCTATTCATGCCAACATATTCTGAAAATGTCAGGACATTTGGTAAATCAAACCAAAAGTTATTCACATTTAACCATTTTACAATTCTAAAACATTTTGCTTAATGTAAAATTAGCTTAATGTACCATAAAGTGCCTAAACCTCAATCAATTGTCTTTACACTTTGCACCACCCGACTTCTCAACTTCCCTATCCATCCTAGAAGTTTCATGGATTTTGGTCTCCCACACAGAACATGGGGGACATTAAACTTTTTTTTTAGGGAGCTTAATGTACAAAAAAGATTAGATGTTAACCAATTTCCCCCAAACTTCACACAATAGAAGTCTTTGTCTATGCCAACATATTCTGAACATTTCAGGTCACTTGGTAAATCAAACCAAAAGTTATTCACATTTAACTAGTTTTGTACAATCCAAAAACATTTAAAAAGTTGTAAACCTCCATCTAACATTTGTACCTAGAATAAGGCTTTACCCATAGGTGCTGTAAATGTCTCCTAAGTGTGTGCCATTTAGGAGACATTTACTGTGTACTGCGCCAATGATATCAATGGCGCATGCGCTGTGAAGGAATGGGCATGGGTGCCGTTCCTTCCAAACTCTGTGCCGTGACCGACGGCTCCCCCACCCATGTGCAGGACTGACGTCATGCGGCTCCAGCCAGTCACACAGCTGGAGTCTGCGGCTCCAGAAGGAAGATGGGCAAAGATGGATGCGGCCTCCAGCGGGGATGGCACGTGCTTCACTTGCAGGTAAGTGTCACATAATGTGCTAGTATATGATGCATACTAGCACATTATGCCTTTACTCTTCAGGGAAGGGGGAAGGAAGAAAAATCCTGATGGGTTTATCTCTTCTTTAATGTAAAAAGAGCTTTATGTGTAAAAAAAAGTGAGTACCTCAATCAATTGCCTTAAAACTTTGCACAGCCTAAGTTTTCAGCTTTCAAAATCTATCCTAGAAGTTTCATGGATTTTGGTTTCCCACAAGGCAAACTAGGGACATTAAGCTTGTTTTATGGGGAGCTTAATGTGGCTTAACGTACAAAAAAGAACTTGGATGTTAACCAATTTCTCTCAAACTTCACACAATACAAAAATTCAGTTGATTTGGTAAAACACCCCGAAAGTTATTCATATTTTTTCACATTTTTTACAATCCCAAAACATTTGGCTTAATGTTAAATGTACACTTTGCACAACCTAAGTTCTGAATTTCCCACACCAATCCTAGAAGTTTTCATGGATTTTGGTTTCCCATAAGGCAAATGAGGGACATTAATCTTGTTTTTTGGGGAGCTTAATGTACAAAAAAGAGCTTGTAAACCAATTTCCCCCCAAACCTCACACAATACAAGACTCTGTCTATGCCAACATATTCTGATCATTTCAGGTTGTTTGACAAAATATAACAAAAGTTATTCTGATGTAATTATTTTATTCCAATCCTGAAACAAACCTCACACATCACAAAACTCAATGTATTCAAATATATCCTGAAAAATTCAGTGCTTTTTGTAAAAAAAGTAGCAAACATTATTTACTATATATTTTTTTCAATCTTTTTATTGATTTTTGAGAAAGTAGTATTGGTACAAATACATATACTAGCGGACGCAGCCGCCACTTTATATGCTCAATGAACTTGTCATGGGTAGTGAGTCAACATAGGATATATGAGCAGACAAATAAACATATACGTTTCCAATACAGTTTGAGTCAGTACTAACCAAACACTTAGTGTATGCGGGTCGATGCTTAGTATAACTTCATCACTAAATTTTACTTGCTATAGAGATCACAAGTATAACAAGGCATATGTGAGAGAGAAGATGCAGCCCTAGTGTTAATGTTTCTTGTCGCTTGTATGCTATATGTGATACCATGTTTCCCATGGTTTCCACGTGTTTTTGAAGGTGCGGAAGGTTTTTTGTTGAAGTGCTATAGCTTTTTCATGTAGAAAGTGGGTGTGTGTAGCACTGATAGCTTCTGAAGGGTTTGGAGCCTGGGATTGTTTCCAGTGTCTGGTAATTGTTAATTTAGCAGATAGGAGGATATTGGCTACAGTACTTCGATATTGGACTGGAAATTTCTCAATACCCAGGTCCAGCATGGCCAAAGCTGGGCATGCTGGGGTTAGTATTCCCATTATTTCTGAGATTATTTGAAATATTTTCCTCCAGAAGCTTTGAATGCTACGGCATGCCCATAGTATGTGCATTATATTACCCAGGTCGCCACAACCACGCCAGCATAGAGGGGAGCTTGAATCGTACATTTTGGCTAATCTGCTAGGGGTAAGAGTGTCACTTTAAGTGCCAATTCCCAGTGATTAGTGCAGTGTGTTATGATTTGGCTAAAGCGCATTGCCTGCGACCATTGATAGTCAGAGAAAGAGGTACCCAAATCCACCTCCCATTTTATCATAGGCTTGGTTTTAGTAAATGTCTTTTTGTCTTGGAGTAGGTTGTATATGAGAGAGGTCCCTTTGGAAGATTTGGAAGTATCGACATAATATTGCCAGATCTTAGTATGTATGCATATATTGGGTGGAGGGGAATTATTAAAAAGTGGTGAATACGGTATAGGGTAAAGAATGTGTGGTGAGGTAAATTATACTCTTCAATGATGGTGTTTGGAGGTTTAGGTTTGTCCCCCAGTATCAACTCGTCAATCCAGTGAATGTTGTACTTACTCCAATTTTGTACACCAATATCCGGGATCAAATGTTCTCGTGTAGTAAGTGGCAGTTTCATTCTAATGGAGTGGGGGTGTTTAACTGGTGTATCCCTCAGAACGCTCCATGCAGCCAAAGAGGCTTTAGATGTTAAAGGCATATTAGAGGTATTAAGTTGCTTCCAAGAATCGGCATACAGTAAGGAGCATGGGTTAGAGGTTTTGTTGAGGCTTTTTTTGATATCTAGCCATAGTGGCTCTGCTTGGGTGTTAAACCAGTGTTTTAAATGGTCCAGTTGGACTGCTGAATAATAGTCCTTTAGGTCTATCATGCCCATACCTCCCGCCCTTCTGTGCTTAATTAGGTGGCTGTGTGAGCATCGTGCTCTTTTCCCCTGCCATATAAATTCCTTCAATTGGGAGTTTAGAGAGTTCATATGATGTTGTTGTGGAGGGATATGAAGAGTCCTAAAAATATACAGGATTTGCGGAAGAATCAGCATTTTATAAGCAGCCAGACTCCCAACCCAGGACATCTCCGCTTGAGCCATTTGTTTTAATTCCTTCTCCATTTTAGTGATCAACGGTTTGTAATTGTTTTCGGCAAGGGAGTCGCATTTAGGTGTTATTTTTATACCCAGGTAAGATATACCTGTTTCTGTCCAGGTGTACGGCAGGCTCTCTTTCAATTTAGTGGCCATTGGTTTGGGGATGTTTAAGTCCATGATTAGGGATTTGGAGTGATTAACTTTATAATATGATAAATTGCTGAATTCAGTAAGAATTTTGTGTATTTGCGGTAAAGAAATTTGGGAATTGGTCAGCATAAGTATGATATCATCTGCGAATAGGTTAATGACGTGAGGTCTGTCCCTGAAAAGGAAGCCTGTTATCAGAGGGCGAGAACAGATTTGTTCCGCTAATGGTTCGATCATTAAGTTAAATATTGTCGGGGATAGAGGGCACCCCTGTTGTGTACCATTTGTTATGTGGACAGGTTTAGATAGTAGCCCTGCTGTGTACACCTGGGCAGATGGAGAGGAATAAAGTGCAGCTATGGCTGATTGGATTAGGCCCTGGAAGCCAAACCTCCGCACCACAAGAGACATGTATCCCCAGTGGGCGTGGTCAAACGGCTTCTCCGCATCGATAGAAAGTAGCAGAGAAGACGTCTGACCGCGCTCTGCAGATTGCACTACGTTGAGCACCCGTCTCGTAGCGTCAGAGGCCTGTCTTCTGACCACGAACCCCGATTGATCTGGTTGTATCAAATGTGTGAGAATATTTTTCAGTCTTTGTGCAAGTGTCTTGGCATATAATTTAATGTCTGCATTAAGCAGGGAGATAGGCCGGAAATTGGCAGGGTTGTCAGGGTTTTTTCCAGGCTTAGGGAGTGTAACAATGTGTGCTTTAAGCATCTCTGAGGGGAATGCCACCCCATTCGCTGCTGTGTTAAACAGTTTAACTAGGTGTGGGGTAAGTATATCAGTGAATGTGCAGTAATATTCATTGCTGAACCCGTCCGGACCTAGGGATTTCCCACAAGGCATAGAATGGATTACTTTTTCTATTTCCCCTGAGGAGAACGGCCTATTTAATGTATCCAGGTCAATGGGAGTAAGTGTTGGTAGTTTGATCTTATCAAGGAAGGACAAGATGGTGTCCATCGTGGGCCCGAGGGACAGAACTATCGTCTTTTAAGTTGTATAATGAGTCATAATAGTCCGCAAACGCATCTGCTATGTGTTGGGGATTTATCAACTTTTGTTTAGTAATGGGATGAAAAATAAAGGGGATTTTAGCTTTGGTCCTGCGGGCTTTTAAACGTGAGGCTAGGAATTTTCCTGCTTTATTGTGAGAAGAGTAATACTTAATTTTAAGTTGACTAAGCATAAAGTCATGGTCCTCCTGTAAAAGAGAGCGTAGTTCTAATCGTGTATTAGCCAGCTTGGATGCTGTGCCTGGGTTTGGGCTAGTTTTATTGGCTTGCTCTAATACCCGTAGGTTAGACATTATGGTATCCAGTTTCGCGCTTCTCAAGTGTTTAGCTCGAGCCCCCTGTTGGATCATAATACCTCTAACATATGCCTTGTGCGCGTTCCACACCGTGAAGATGTCAGTGTCAGGAGTATTATTAATACTGAAATACTCTTTCAGCTGCAGGGTAAACAGATCCCTGGTTGGTTTATCTTTGATGAGTTTGTTGTTACACCTCCAAATTGAGATAGGTTTGCAGCTACCTTTCTCCGAGATCGAAATGGATATAGCCACGTGGCCTGACCACGTGATATCCGCAATGTAGGAGGAAGTTATCCGTTGTAACATCCATTTGTCAACTAAAAAATAATCCAATCTAGAATATGAATTATGCCTAGGTGAACAATACGTATAGTCACGTTCTGACGCATGCAGACAACGCCATGTGTTGTAAACATTTTCACTCTGCAAGATATTGGATAGGAGGGAGGTACGATATATCCTACTGGTTGTTGAGTCCAGTTTGGGGTCAATGATAGAGTTCATGTCCCCGCCTATTATCAATTCCCCCTTTTTACAATTAGCTATGTGCTTGAGTAGCTTACGAAAGAATTTTCCTTGTCTAATGTTGGGTGCGCATACCCCTATGATAGTATATATTCTGTTGTTAATTGTACATACCAGAATTACGTACTGACCTCCCTCATCCAAAATACTTAAGTGGAGTTTAAAGGAGACAAAGTTCTTAATAGTTATGAGGACACCTCTTTTCTTTGACTTGTAACTCGCTGAGAAGACATGGGGAAAGTCCTTATGTTGGAAGAGTGGGGCAGCATACGTCTTGAAGTGAGTTTCCTGTACGATCACTATATCTGCTTTGGATTTGGTGGCCTCTTTACATAAGGAAAAATGTTTGGCTGGATGGTTTAGGCCCCGGGCGTTAATTAACATCAGTTTAAGGGACATTAGAGTTCCTGTGAGACTTGATTTTGTCAAAAACCTTCCATCTCATATGCGTTCCTGAGTCCTGTATGTAGATACTTCTGGGTGCTAGTGTCCCAATGGAATAAGTAGGTTCTGGTAAAAATCTCTCAGGGCTTGAGAAGTTTGCGTGGGCTAAGAGCTGGTGCCTTGGTGATCGTATAAAGGTGCATAGAGCGGGTAGTAATATGGTAGTGGAATTAAACATGTTGGCCCCACTGGTAGACTGACTGTGAATGAACATAAACAAAAATAGTAACTTATACATAAGAAAAAAGTCCAGAGGGACTGTGTGCAGCTGAGCTGCAGAATTTGTGATGGGAAAACAAAAGAACATATCTGTGTTCCAACAAAGGCAATTACATCTCCAAGGAGAACGGCTTGAGTGTAAGAGTCTGTGGGTGATGATGCCCAGCTGAGGCTATTTTTTGGAATTGTGTTTGCCTGAGTGTTAGGAAAAGAAACAATTTCTGGCCAAATTCTGGCATTTCCGCGGTGGCGCGCACATTTGTGCGCGTTCGCGCGCTCCCGTGCGCGCGCGCGCCGGAAACGGCGCCAAATGGGCCTATTTAAACCTGGAGACTTCTGAGAACAAGTGCTGCTCGTTCTACAGCGTTCCCGACCTGTAAGCCTCGGCTCCTGATACCTGTTCCCGTGTTGTTCTGCCTCCCGTTGACCCGGCTTGTCCTGACCTGCTGTCTGCTACCTGCACCGACCCCGGCTACCCACGACCATCCGATTGTCTGCTCCCTTGTACCTTTGCTGCCTGCCCGTTAACGAACCTTGCTTGGACTCTGACTTCTCTTTTGCCTGATCCTTTGTACCTTCCTGCCTGCCTGTTGCCGACCCAGCCTGAACGACCATCCTTCTACCTGCACGTCTCCTGGAGCATCGCTACATCATCGGTGACCCTCCAGCCCTCGTGCCATCCCGCACTCTTGGGCCTCTGTCTCCACTACCAGGGGTCCTTGAATCGGGTGCGCAAGAGCGGTTGTTCCCTGCACAAGACAGACTCCACCGTCAGGTACATGACACTGAGACCTTAGACCACTTCCCCTTCTGATGATATAGAGAGCGAGGAGGTTTGGGGTTAGAAGGGTTCGGAGGTTCTACTGGGAGTAGACTTAGACCTTCCTGTGTAGTATTAACTATAGACGTGGAGCCGTCCCGGGTGATTTTAAGCGTGGCCGGGTATTTCCATTGATAGCCTATGTCGTGGTTCCTGAGCGCTTTGGTTATTGACAGCAGGTTTTTGCGAAGAAGATCTTTCTTTCAGAAAGCCGAGATGATCGTTTCTTTCCCCTGAAAGTAGTGCTTCCATAGGAGGACGTCCCTTGGTATCTCTTGCGGTAAGAAGGATGGTTTTGGGATTCTGTGTATACGATCCATTGTAAGATCCGCTGGCCTAAGGTCTGGAGCGACCGTCTTAAACAGATCCCGCACAAAATGAGGGAGTTGGGAGTGTTGTATTGACTCCGGGATCCCCCTTAGTTTCAAGTTATTGCGCCTGGAGCGGTCCTCCAGGTTTGCGACTTTTGATTTTAACCAGTTAATTTCTTCGGAGTGTGCTGTGTGTGCATCTACCATATTGTTGTATGATTCTTTACAGGCGCTTGCCTAGTCTTCTAAATAACTCACTCTTTCGCCTAGAGCTTGTACCTCTGCAGCTTGTTTTTTGAAACACGCTTGCATGTCTGCTTGTAAGGATGATCTGAGGGACAGTAACAAATCCTTCATTGTGACATCTGACATAGGCTGTCCTACTGTGGGGAATGAGGCGATAGGATCTGGAGCTTTGCTGTCAGAAAGTGAGGGAGTTTCACTTACCTCCATGTCCAGCCCATCATGCACATCAGATAGAGAAGCCCGTCGTGGACGTGATTTTGCTGGGCTCCTTGTGTCAGGAGTTACAGGTGGTGATTCACCTTCGTTTTCTATATGTTCGTTCCCGCCCTGAGCTGTATGGGGAAAAAGGAACGTTGCTGCTGCTAGAGGTTCGCCTGTGGGTTGCATATGAAGGTTCCAGGTGCTATTTAGAGGAAGGTCTTTACGGGCTGGAGCAAAGAATTGAGACAGTTTTTATAGTTGCGGTTCCTCTCTGCGCCGGCGGGACATGGTCCCAAAGGTGAGAGGGGATGTAGGGCCCGGCAGAGATTGTAGGAAGTAGCTAGGTCACATGGATATGCCGTTACCCCTGGAGAATAGTGACCTTATATATTCATGAGGCTTTCTGGTGTGCTCCCTGGGGCAGGATAATGTTCATTAGGCAGTTTATACTTTTAGGTGAGTCCCTGTCCCGTTCGGGATCACTGACTGCAAAATTGAAACGGATTGAAGTTTTGCTGCGGGTCCTGGGTGTAGCAATATGGCCGCCGCAGAAGTTTCGCTAGGCCACAGGGAATCCTCGGGCTCACGTAGTGGAGGCGAGGTCAAGGTTCGCATCTATGGATCTCCGGCTTGTTGTGAGGCAGCTGTGCCAGATGCTCCCTGCCTTGGTGTGTTTGGGGCCCAGTAGAAGAGAAGGATGACCTCGGATGGTGCTGTGTGGGCCTGCTCCGCTTGCGGTCCCCTGAGACCCTGTTATCGGTACAAATCTGCCCAATCCAAGAGCCAGGCTGCAGCGGGAGACAAGGGGAGAAGGGCTGGTGTGAGTTTACCTTCTAATCCCCGTAGATATCTTTAGGATGCCATGGATTTCCTTATGGATCGCCGGAGCTCTTTCTCCACGCGTCCACCGCCGACTGTGCCAGGCCACGCCCCCTATTTACTATATTTTTAAATATGACATTGGGGACTTCATATCTCTTGTTTTCTGTCAATGTTACCTTCATATTGCAATGACTTATTTTATAAGAAGAGATTTATTTCTGACATTATATAACCCAAACCTAATAATGATCCTGGAGGAAAACATCAGTCTGTATCCAAAACCTTTGGGAATGTCTCTATATGATAGAAAACGCCATCTGGAAGAAAGTCACATGGGAATTCCATCACACAGGAGGTACTGAGGATTGTAATCCAGAGCACCACAAAAACCAATATCATTTCTCCATTCAGTAAAATAATTTACTATCATTGATCCCAAAAATCAAGACATAAATATATTTGATACATGTAGTAAAAAAAAACTTTCCTATATGGCTCAGCACATAATATACAAAAATGTCCACCCTGTATATCAATATAACGTAATAGACAATTATGCAAATTGTATATAACATAAAAACAATCTGTGTAGAGCTGTATATGAAACGTGTTTGTCAATACATGACCTGTCTATATACACAACCTGTCTATATACACAACCTATCAATAAACACAACCTGTCTATATACACAACCTATCAATAAACACGACCTGTCTATATACACAACCTATCAATAAATGTGACCTATCAATAAACACGACCTATCAATAAGCACAACCTGTCTATATACACGACCTATCAATAAACACGACCTATCAATAAACACGACCTATCTATATACACAACCTGTCTATATACACAACCTATCAATAAACACGACCTGTCTATATACACAACCTACCAATAAACACGACCTATCAATAAACATGACCTGTCTATATACACGACCTATCAATAAACACGACCTATCAATAAACATGAGCTATCTATATACACAACCTGTCTATATACACAACCTGTCTATATACACAACCTGCCTATATACACGACCTATCTATATACACAACCTGTCTATATACACAACCTGTCTATATACACGACCTGTCTACATACACAACCTGTCTATATACACGACCTGTCTATATACACGACCTGTCTACATACACGACCTGTCTATATACACAACCTGCCTATATACACGACCTATCTATATACACAACCTGTCTATATACACAACCTGTCTACATACACGACCTGTCTATATACACGACCTGTCTATTACATGACCTGTCTATTACACAACCTATCTATATACACAACCTATCTATATACATGACCTATCTATATACACAACCTGTCTATATACACAACCTGTCTATTACATGACCTGTCTATTACACAACCTATTTATATACACAACCTATTTATATACACGACCTGTCTATTGCATGACCTGTCTATATACACGACCTGTCTATATCCATGATCTGTCTATATCCATGACCTGTCTATATACAGGACCTGTCTATATACACAAACTATCTATATACACGGCATATCTATATACACGACCTGTCTATATCCATGACCTGTCTATATCCATGACCTATCTATATACAGGACCTGTCTATATACACAACCTATCTTCTCCCACTTTTTATATGGGATATGTATGAAGGTATTTGTTTATTACAAGTGTGGGCAGATTTTTTTGGGGAAAGCAAAAAATATATTGTAAAAATTAATAATAAATGCAATGTATACAGTATATAGAAATTGGATGTGTAGAATTGTGTAAGTGCCGGGTGTATTTCCTATACTTACTTCTTGTTTCAGGGAAAGTGTCTTCATGCCTGCACAAAGTTTGCAAAAGTAGTTATTCTTCTTTGTATATCAAATACTCACTAATTGTACCCATAATGATTACATTGATTGACGTGGATGTAAACGATTACCTTGTAAATAGAGAAGAGCAAACACTGGGATGTTCGGGTTCGGCGGGTCCAGCCGAACTTCGCGAAAAAGTTCAGGTTCGGTACCGAACGTTACCCAAACTTGACCCCGGACCCCGAACCCCATTGAAGTCAATGGGGACCCAAACTTTTTGGCACAAAAATGGCTGTAAAAAAGTCCTGGCAAGTGCTAGAGGGCTGCAAAAGGAAGTAAAATGGGGGTAAGAGTAGGGCAAGTGCCCTGCAAACAAATGTGGATAGGGAAAATAACTTAAAATCAAATAATAAAAATAAAAATGGGAAGGGGGGGTGTGGAGTAGGAGCCTAGAGGTTGACTAGGCCGTGACCGTGGCAGTGTAGGTGGAAGTGGCGGTGGTGGAGGAGGAGGAGGTAGCCAACACTTTTTGTTGTTTGTTTGTTTTTTTTTTCTAATTGGGGTAGCCCCCAAAATATTGAGGCATATTCAAAAAAACAAGTATACCAATGGCTGTGTGAGGCCGGTATAAATGTCTATTCTGCACAAGGTACAGACAAGTCTTGTGGGATCCATGCCTGGTTCATTTCAATAAAGGTTAGCTTGTCCACATTGGCTGTAGACGGGCGGCTGTGCTGGTCTGTGATAAAGCCCCCTGCTGTGCTAAACACAGGTTCAGACAATACACTGGCTGCAGGGCAGGGCAGCACCTCCAAGGCATAAAGGGCAAGCTCAGGCCTTGTGCCCAATTTGGAGACCCAGAAGTTGAATGGGGCAGACCCATCAGTCAGTACGTGTAGGCGTGTGCACACATACTGTTCCACCATGTTGCTGAAATGCTGCCTCCTGCTAAGACCTTGATCAGCTGGTGGTGCTGTTTGTTGTGGCGTGCTGCTGACAAAGCTTTGCCACATTTCGGCCATGCTAACCCTGAGGTGCTGGCGATGGCACAGCTGTGTTAGCGGCCTCTTCCTCCTCCTCCTCTGCCTTCGCCTTGTGCTTCCACTGAGCCCCCGGTGTCATTTGGGAATGCCCTCAGCAGCGCCTCTACCAGTGTGCGCTTGTAGTCGTGCATCTTCCTCTCACGCTCCAGTGAAGGAGTTAAGGACGGCATGTTGTCCTTGTAACGGGGATCCAGCAGGGTGGCCACCCAGTAATCAGAAGAAGTTACAATGTGGGCAACTCGGCTGTCGTTGCGCAAGCACTGCAGCATGTAGTCGGCCATGTGTGCCAGGCTGTCCAAAGGGAAAGACAAGCTGTCCTCTGTGGGAGGTATATCATCGGTGTCCTCCGTATCCCCCCAGCCACGCTCCAGTGATGCCCACGAGCTGCGTTGGGTGCCACCCTGCTGCGGTCCCTCCTCCTCCTCCTCATGATGATCTTCCTCATCCTCCTCATCCTCCAGAACTGTGCCCTGGCTTGAATATTTTGGACCTGGCCTATGCTGGTGCAGGAACCCCCCCTCCGAGCCACTTGTGAATGACTGGCCTGATAACCGTGGAAATGACCCCTCTTCCTCCTCCTCATCCTCCTGTGCCACATCCTCTTCCATCATGGCCCGAAGTGTTTTTTCAAGGAGACATAGAAGTGGGATAGTAACGCTGAGAACAGCGCCATCGGCACTGGCCATGTTGGTGGAGTACTCGAAACACCGCAATACGGTACACAAGTCTCGCATGGAGGCCCACTCGTTGGTGGTGAAGTGGTGCTGTTCCGCAGAGCGACTGACCCGTGCGTGCTGCAGCTGAAACTCCACTATTGCCTGCTGCTGCTCGCACAGTCTCTCCAGCATGTGCAAGGTGGAGTTCCACCTTGTGGGCACGTTGCATAGGAGGCGGTGAGCGGGAAGGCCGAAGTTCCGCTGCAGCGCAGACAGGCGAGCAGCAGCAGGGTGAGAACGCCGAAAGTGCACACAGACGGCCCACACTTTATGCAGCAGCTCTGACATATTCGGGTAGTTTTTTAGAAATTTCTGTACCACAAAATTCAGCATATGCGCCAGGCAAGGGGTGTGCGTCAAACCGGCTAGGCCCAGAGCTGCTACGAGATTTCGCCCATTATTGCACACCACCAGGCCGGGCTTGAGGCTCAGTGGCAACAACCACTCATTGGTCTGTTGTGCAATGCCCGTCCACAGCTCCTGCACAGTGTGGGGTTTATCCCCCAAACATATCAGTTCTAAAACAGCCTGCTGTCGTTTCCCCCTGGATGTGCTGAAGTTGGTGGTGAAGGTGTTACGTTGAGCGGACAAGGAGGTGGTAGAGGAGGAGGAAGCGCAGTAGGAGGAGGAGGAAGCGCAGTAGGAGGAGGAGGCAACAGGAGGCAAAGACAATTGCCCTGCAATCCTGGGTGGCGGAAGGACATGCGCCAAATGGCTAGCCGCCTCAGGCCCACCCGCCACTACATTTGCCCAGTGTGCAGTTAGCGAGATATAGCATCCCTGCCCGTGCTTACTGGTCCATGTATCAGTGGTTATGTGGACCTTGCCACAGATGGCGTTGCGCAGTGCACACTTGATCTTGTCCCCGACTTTTTTGTGCAGGGAAGGAATGGCTCGCCTGGAAAAGTAGTGGCGGCTGGGAACCACATACTGTGGGACAGCCACCGCCATCAGGTTTTTAAAACTGTCCGTGTCCACCAAACGGAATGACAGCATTTCAAAGGCCAGGAATTTGGAAATGCTGGCATTCAGGGCCAGGGATCGCGGGTGGGTAGGGGGTACTTCCTCTTTCCCTCCAGTGTTTGGGAGATGGACAGCTGTAAGCTTCCATGGGACCCTTTGGAAATGCTTGGGGATGGTGGCGGTGCTGTCACATGCTCTGTTTGCTGGGTAGCAGGTAAAACTGTCACCAGGGTCGGACTGGCCATAGGGCACACCGGGCATATGCCCGGTGGGCCAGGGCCGCTAGTCCGCATGTATTTTGGCCGCCCGCCAGACTATTCCTCCTAATTGACAGCTTCCCGGAGGGCGGCGGCCGTGAGATGAGAAGAGCCCACTCTATCCAGTGAATTATACTCAGAGGAGGAGCGGCGATGCTACAAGCAGCACACAAGCTGAAGCCGCTCCTCCTCTGAATTTCATTCACTGGATAGAGCGGGCTCTTCTCATCTCATGGCCGCCGCCCTCCGGGAAGTTGCCTGCTGTTCTGATTACAGTCCCTCCCAGCATCCCTCCCCTCTCCTATGTCAGCCCCCTCCTCCCTGCACTCTCCCCGCAATACAGAGGTTAGGGGAGGGAAACAGAGCACAGTGTTCCTCCCTCCCCCTCCCTTCTGTACTGCAAAGAATTATGGGAGATGTAGTCCAGGGGAGGGCGGGATTGCCTTGAAAATGCATGGACAGAATGTAATGGCCACAACAAGCAGGTGAGGCTGTCTCTTTGCAGGTCTGAGGCTGTCTCTTTGCAGGTCTGGGATGTCTATCTTCAGGTCTGGGGCTGTCTCTTTACAGGTCTGAGGCTGTCTTTTTGCAGGTCTGAGGCTGTCTCCTTGCAGGTCTGGGCTGTCTATCTGCAGGTCTGAGGCTGTCTCTTTGCAGGTCTGAGGCTGTCTCCTTGCAGGTCTGAGGCTGTCTCTTTGCAGGTCTGGGCTGTCTATCTGCAGGTCTGAGGCTGTCTCTTTGCAGGTCTGGGGCTGTCTCTTTGCAGGTCTGAGGCTGTCTATTTGCAGGTCTGAGGCTGTCTCTTTGCAGGTCTGAGGCTGTCTCTTTGCAGGACTGAGGCTGTGACGTTTA
>BLSH010286951.1:702607-716410 GCA_018402905.1 Glandirana rugosa | reverse complement strand
TAACTAAAACCGGGACAAACTGAACTACTGTTCTGCAAACATCTGGAAACTGTGTGTGTCACTTTAACTAAAACCGGGACAAACTGAACTACTGTTCTGCAAACATCTGGAAACTGTGTGTCACTTTAACTAAAACCGGGACAAACTGAACTACTGTTCTGCAAACATCTGGAAACTGTGTGTCACTTTAACTAAAACCGGGAGAAACCATACAACTGTTCTGCAAACATCTGGAAACTGTGTGTAACACTTTAACTAAAACTGGGAGAAACCATACTACTGTTCTACAAACATCTGGAAACTGTGTGTGTCACTTTAACTAAAACCGGGACAAACTGAACTACTGTTCTGCAAACATCTGGAAACTGTGTGTGTCACTTTAACTAAAACCGGGACAAACTGAACTACTGTTCTGCAAACATCTGGAAACTGTGTGTCACTTTAACTAAAACCGAGACAAACTGAACTACTGTTCTGCAAACATCTGGAAACTGTGTGTGTCACTTTAACTAAAACCGGGACAAACTGAACTACTGTTCTGCAAACATCTGGAAACTGTGTGTGTCACTTTAACTAAAACCGGGACCAACTGAACTACTGTTCTGCAAACATCTGGAAACTGTGTGTGTCACTTTAACTAAAACTGGGACAAACTGAACTACTGTTCTGCAAACATCTGGACACTGTGTGTCACTTTAACTAAAACCGGGACAAACTGAACTACTGTTCTGCAAACATCTGGACACTGTGTGTGCCACTTTAACTAAAACCGGGACAAACTGAACTACTGTTCTGCAAACATCTGGAAACTGTGTGTGTCACTTTAACTAAAACCGGGACAAACTGAACTACTGTTCTGCAAACATCTGGAAACTGTGTGTCACTTTAACTAAAACCGGGACAAACTGAACTACTGTTCTGCAAACATCTGGAAACTGTGTGTCACTTTAACTAAAACAGGGACAAACTGAACTACTGTTCTGCAAACATCTGGAAACTGTGTGTGTCACTTTAACTAAAACCAGGACAAACTGAACTACTGTTCTGCAAACATCTGGACACTGTGTGTGTCACTTTAACTAAAACCGGGACAAACTGAACTACTGTTCTGCAAACATCTGGAAACTGTGTGTGTCACTTTAACTAAAACCGGGACAAGCTGAACTACTGTTCTGCAAACATCTGGAAACTGTGTGTCACTTTAACTAAAACCGAGACAAACTGAACTACTGTTCTGCAAACATCTGGAAACTGTGGGTGTCACTTTAACTAAAACCGGGACAAACTGAACTACTGTTCTGCAAACATCTGGAAACCGTGTGTGTCACTTTAACTAAAACCGGGACAAGCTGAACTACTGTTCTGCAAACATCTGGAAACTGTGTGTGTCCCTTTAACTAAAACCGGGACAAACTGAACTACTGTTCTGCAAACATCTGGAAACTGTGTGTGTCACTTTAACTAAAACTGGGACAAACTGAACTACTGTTCTGCAAACATCTGGAAACGGTGTGTGTCACTTTAACTAAAACTGAGACAAACTGAACAACTGTTCTGCAAACATCTGGAAACTGTGTGTGTCACTTTAACTAAAACCGGGACAAACTGAACTACTGTTCTGCAAACATCTGGAAACTGTGCGTGAAACTACAGCATATAGAAGAACAGGGATATGGTTTCACTCTGCTATAGTTTCACATAGAGTTTTTAGATGATTTTAGAACAGTGATATGATATTACTGTTCTAAAATCATCTAAAAACTCTATGTGAAACTATAGCAGAGCAAAACCATATCCCTTTTCTTCTCTATGCTGTAGTTTCACACACAGTTTCCAGATGTTTGCAGAACAGTTTGTCCCGGATTTTAGTTAAAGTGTCACACACAGTTTCCAGATGTTTGCAGAACAGTGATATGGGTTCGCCCTGGTTTTTGTTAAAGTGTTACACACAGTTTCCAGATGTTTGCAGAACAGTGATATTGGTTTGCCCCGATTTTTGTTAAAGTGTTACACACAGTTTCCAGATGTTTGCAAAACAGTAGTTCAGTTTGTCTCGGTTTTAGTTAAAGTGACACACACAGTTTCCAGATGTTTGCAGAACAGTAGTTCAGTTTGTCCCGGTTTTAGTTAAAGTGACACACACAGTTTCCAGATGTTTGCAGAACAGTAGTTCGGTTTGTTCCAGTTTTAGTTAAAGTGACACACACAGTTTCCAGATGTTTGCAGAACAGTAGTTCGGTTTGTCCCGGTTTTAGTTAAAGTGTTACACACAGTTTCCAGATGTTTGCAGAACAGTAGTATGGTTTCTCCCGGTTTTAGTTAAAGTGTTACACACAGTTTCCAGATGTTTACAGAACACTGATATGGGTTCTCCCGGCTTATTTATACTTTTTTGACACAGTTTGAAGATTATTTTAGAACAGTTATAGGGCTTCTACCGTTATTTAATACTTTTCAGACCCAGTTTGAAGATGGTCCACATCCACCTCCATTTTTGATTTTTTTATGTTTTTATTTTTTTAAAAATGCTTTTAGTTATTTCCCTGTCCCCATTTCTTTGTAGGGCACTTGTCCCACCCTTACCCCCATTTCCTTCCTTTTGCAGACCTCTAGGACGTTCCAGGACTTTTTTTACAGCCATTTTTGTGCCTAAAAGTTCGGGTCCCCATTGATTTCAATGAGGCTCGGGGTCCGGGACAAAGTTCGGGTTCTGTCCGGACCCGAACCCGGACTTTGTCCCGAAGTTCGGCCGAACCAGCAGAACCCAGACTTCCAGAAGTTCGCTCAACTCTAGTAGGAACCATGTTAACAGCAGGGTGGCACCCAACGCAGCTCGTGGGCCTCACTGGAGCATGGCTGGGGGATACAGAGGACACAGATGATACACCTCCCACAGAGGACAGCTTGTCTTTGCCTCTGGGCAGCCTGGCACACATGGCCGACTACATGCTGCAGTGCCTGCTCAATGACAGCCGAGTTGCCCACATTTTAACTTGTGCTGATTACTGAGTGGCCACCCTGCTGGATCCCCATTACAAGGACAACGTGCCGTCCTTAATTCCCTCACTGGAGCGTGATCGGAAGATGTGTGACTACAAGCGCACTCTGGTAGACGCGTTGCTGAGGGCATTCCCAAATGACACCAGGGGCTCAGTGGAAGCACAAGGCGAAGGCAGAGAAGGAGGAGGAAGAGGTCGCCAATGCAGCTGTGGCACTGCCAGCACCTCAGAAGGCAGGGTTAGCATGGCTGAAATGTGGAAAAGCTTTATCAGCAGCACACCACCACAAACAGCACCACCAGCTGATAGGCAACGTCTTAGCAGGAGGCAGCATTTCAGCAACATGGTGGAATAGTATGTGTGTGCACACGCCTACATGTACTGACTGATGGGTCTGCCCCATTCAACTTCTGGGTCTCCAAATTGGCCACATGGCCTGAGCTTGCCCTTTATGCCTTGGAGGTGCTGGCCTGCCCTGCAGCCAGTGTATTGTCTAAATGTGTGTTTAGCACGTCAGGGGGCGTTATCACAGACAAGCGCAGCCGCCTGTCCACAGCCAACGTGGACAAGCTAACCTTTATTAAAATGAACCAGGCATGGATCCCACAAGACTTGTCTGTACCTTCTGCAGAATAGACATTCAGACCGGCCTCACACAGCCAATGGTATCCTTTTTTTTTAATACGTCTCAATATTTTGGGGGCTACCCCAATTCTAAAAAACAAACAAACAAAAACAGTGTTGGCTACCTCCTCCTCCTCCACCACCACTTCCACCTACACTGCCATGGTCACCGCCTCCTCAACCTCTAGGGTCCTACTCCACATCCACCTCCTCCTCCAATTTTTTATTTTTTTATGTCATTTTAAGTTATTTCCCTATCCACATTTGTTTGCAGGGTACTTGTCCTACTCTTACCCCCATTTTGCTTCCTTTTGCAGCCTTCTAGCCCTTTCCATGCCTTTTTTACAGCCATTTTTGTGCCCAAAAGTTCAGGTCACCATTGACTTCAATGGGGTTCGGTGTCCGGGGTCAAGTTTGGATCGAGTTCGGTGCCGAACCCGAACGTTTTCACATGGTTCTGCCGAACCCGATGAACTTGAACATCCAGTTGTCCGCTCAACTCTACTAGCTAGTCCTGCTGCCACATGTGCCTACTGACAACTGCTACCACACAGACTACTGGACTGATCACAGGCACTCATACCCCACCATGCTCTCATGGCTACTGTCTCACTTCTAGTGGCCCCTGAGCCAGAGCTGTAGGAGAGACCTTCCTCTTTACGTCAGGCTCACTAATCAGGTATGTGACAGAAACACTTGCAGCTTCCCCATTTCCCCCAGCGCAGGTTTGCTTTAAGGCTGAAGACTTGCTGACTTGTGCACCATAAAATACATGGATGTTGAGATGATCTCACTTGGTTACAGTGCATATGTTACAATGTACTAAGGTGGAACAAGGGATACTTTTTATTGTTAAATAGTAGCTGTATACATTTAAATCTATAGATTAAATTTGAAAGAATGTTGGCTAAAGAGGAAAGATAAACAGAGGGATTTGGGTTTATCTATCTTTCTAGAATAAAATGCATTTACTCTCATACAGATATCATGTTCTCTTTTAGCTCCTACACTATATTGTCAAACGTTTTGGGATGCCTGCTATAAATATTGTCAGGGCTGGCCTCAGCCCTCCTTTCTCAGAGCTAAGGCTGCTCAGCTGTCGGCTAATTGCCAATACTCCTCATTCCACAGTGACTCACCTGATGATCATATCCTGCTTGTCAGTCAGCCTTGCTGGCTATTTAAACTGCCTAGATCAGATCTCCTGTGCCTTCGTCTTGGTCAACATATCTGGATACTGTCTGCTGTATTTTCCTGTTAAAGACTTTTGCCCGGCTGACTTCTCTTTTGGTTCGTGGTTCCGTTTGCTTCTTCTGACTACGCTGATCTCTGGATTCCTGTTTTACTGGCTTGTTCCGACTACCCGCTCTGATTAATGAACCCTGGCTATGTTTTGACCACATTTATTCTGCTTGTACTATTTTACCATTTTATTAAAAAGTGTGATTTTTCTGCACTTCTGTCTCAGTCTGATTCATGATTCCTGACACACGCACATGAACTTGGCATCCCAGTCTTATTCCATAGGGTTCAATATTGAGTTGGTCCACCCTTTACAGCTATAACAGCTTGAACTCTTCTGTGAAGGCTGTCCACAAGGTTTAAGAGTGTGTCTATGGGAAATGTTTGACTATTCTTCCAGAAGCGCATTTGTGAGGTCAATCACTGATGTTGGATGAGAAGGCCTGGCTCTCAGTCCCCGCTCCAATTGATCCCAAAGGTGTTCTACCTGGTTGAGGTCAGGACTCGCCCATCCGTGTCTTTATGGACCTTGCTTTGTGCACTGGTGTGCAGCCATGATGGAACAGGAAGGGGCCATCCCCAAACTGTTCCCACAAAGTTGGGAGCATGAAATTGTGCAAAATGTCTTGGTATGCTGACACCTTAAGAGTTCCCTTCATCGGAACTAAGGGGCTAAGCCCAACCCCTGAAAAACAACCACACACCCTAATCCCCTCTCCTCCAAATAATTTAAACCAGTGTACAAACCAAGGTCCATAAAAACATGGATGAGTGAGTTTGGGGTGGAGAAACTTGACTGGCCTGCACAAAGTCCTGACCTCAACCCAATAGACAATATAGTATATGTTTAACTGGGACTGTAAACTGCAATTACTTGCTATTATAGACCTGCTTAACCCTAACAACCAACCAGATTATATCTCAAATTTAATCAGTTGTCAAGTATAAGTACACCATTTAAATTGCTATTGCACTGAATTAATCTAATTTCCATTTGGTGAGCACTGTATCAATACCGCAACAGCAGTGCTGCCAACAAGGTGTCTGAAGAAGCCAGGTAGTCAGTTGGTTCATAAGGGTTTCTCTTTGCATATCAACAAGGTGATAGCTTAATATATTTCAATAAAATGCTATGGCAGCTGAGAGTGTGTTTAAAACCCCTGTCTACCAGCTGTCATTTATAAACGGCACTAATAAACAACTGGCTATGCTAACTTACAAATGTCTGTTTTTTTATTGTGCTGGTTGTACTCCCCTGGCTGAGCTGGTGGCTCCTGTCCTATATTATGCAACAAACATAGCAAAGGCTGAATTCTGCACATATGCAGTTTGAGCTTTAATTTTTGTTTAATGGTAACCAATGCATTAAATCACTTCTCATTATTTTGTTTTTAACCTCTACACTGCCCAAAGGTCATATGAGATATTAAGGTCTGTTGTTTAACTTACATTTAGAGAGCACTCTATGACATTCCTTAGGCTGACTTTAATCATAACCAAAGATACAGAAACAAACTAAGCACATGTGATTTCTAATTCAACACAAGCCGACTGCAAACACTTATAGAACTCATCGTGCAAACATAACATCACAAACCGCGTTACTTTATGTTTTACAGTAATCCAACTAGACAGACCCTAAGGACATCTTACTTAGTACTGTAGGCTTTTTCTATTAATACACTGTAACAATGCAAATTCTTAGTTGCTTTACTGTAGGAAGTCGTAATAGGATCTGACAATGAGCAGCAACAGTGTTAGCTCTTATTGTGGATGAAGGGTTGCAGTGTCACTTAGACGCTCTTTGTAATCGCCTAGCTGAAAGAGCAATAAAGTAGCATAAATAGCCCTTGCAGTATATATCGTAAACTAATATATCTTTTAAATATTTTTAAGATTTGAAAATATTAATGCAGCTCAAGAGAAACATTCACTATGGAAAGCATTTATGAAAAATGTACAACACAGCTAAAATAGAGTGTAAATTTATTCTGTGCAATAAAAGAAAATAGCATTGAAGCAGCCACTGGTCAAGGAAAACAAATAAAATAAGTACTGCACAGTAAATGATTTAAAATAAACACATTAGATAGGTACCTTATGTACCTAATGTACATTGGCCAAAAATCACCTTGATAAAGGAGGTTGTATTGTCAAACTGAAGGGTAAAAATCAGGAAAATTAATCAAATCAGCAGATCTCACAGGATGGCAGGTATAAGAAACCACTCAACCAAAAACTCAAGTACACAAAAGTAAATTTATTTGGTTCCCTCCATTATAGATTGCTGTAACTTTTGGGCTTCATGCCATACTTCTGAAGTGTTTTGTTTGTTGACTGTTTATGCGCTGACACAATCAGCTTTCAGAAAATTGGTGATTTGAAGAACTCTGAAAAACTTTCCAATAGAGTTACAACACAAAAAAAAAATACTTGAAATGGAACAAATTGTGCTCAAAAATAGTTTCCTGCTTAACATTTGAAATAAGAAGTGCATTATATTACTTAGACACCAAAAACTTAGATTTAACATGATGTCAATATGTTACACAGTGCTTTTCTGGAGTACATAGGCACACTCCTCAATCTCAATGGCTGTAATTGCTGATCAGAGTGTTCTGGGGGTGGGGGGGCTGTCGGAATAAAATAGCACAGCAGGGAAAATCTCCACATCAACATCACTTGTGTTGCTATGGATACCATGGCTACGGCTGTCATTTTTTCCTTTTTTTTTCAACACGGTGGGTTGAATGAAAACATCCTACAATGTGTGCTGCATCTAGTGACTTTCTTGCCTTAAGCTGGCCTAGAAGAATTTTGTATGAACATATTTTTAAGAATATTTGCTAATTATTAGTGGGGTCAAACATAAACAAGAACAGAACATACAACTGCTATGGGGCTTGGCAGCTAAGGGGGGGCAGCACTGTCTGGCTGCAAAATAAGTTGTATGGGTAGAAATGGCATTTATCAAATACATTTAAACTGTAACTTTACCCATAAGAACTTGATAAAAAATAAGGGTCAATAACATCACAAGGGGGCGGGGTCACTCATTGGTATCACCAGGTGGCCCGCCTCATTTATTTAACAGTGGGAGGCGTCAGAGCTGTCATTCAATGGGATCCTTTATTGGGAGCTGACCTTTTTTTTCCTTTTTTGGGTTGGCAGCCGCCGTTCATTGTGATTGCTGTTGGATCTACACCGGGGGATCATTTTTTTTTACATTTCAAAGGACTTGTCAAAAACTGGTGTTTTGCTTTTACTCTTTTTTGGTGAATGAGTACTCTGATGCAGTAAGATACTGCTTTGTGCATGGAGACCAATATTCTTTAGTAAGGAATATACATTCCATATTAAAAATTATGCTACCAAAAGTAGTGAGTGCTGTAAATTGCCTCCAGCACTACTCCCGTTTCTTCTTGCTGGAGGCTGCCAATTTGCATAAGCCCCTGAACATCAGTAAATCATAAAGCAGAACTAAACTCATCAATGTAATGGTTTAAAAAACAGTTACATTCCTGGAATGCTGAGATTGTTAATTGTTCAATTTGCTTGTGTCCTCAACCAAACTGTCAAACCATTAAATGGCTGGTGTCATAACTGATCACATGTGCAACACCATGGCAGTTGTGGATCAAACAAAAACAGCTTTCTTGGCTGTAAAAGGATAGGAGGGTTTAATTTAATTTTAGTGTTGTCAGCAGATCGGCCTCTACAAATTTTGCACAGTGCCTAAAAATAGTGAGCAACTGAGCAAATGCAGAGCAGGGTGAGACAGTGTATTATTGGATTTTAAACAGCATAAGCACTTATTTTTTATGTTTTTCATAGATATACCTGCAAAAGTGGCCAGCCTGAAAGTAGAAGTCCATGCCAACACTAAAATCCCTGCGTCTACAGGCACCCATAATCTAACACTAATCTATCTAGCCCTGTAAAGAAAAAAATCAGTATACATACCTTTTTCGAAGCCAATCAAACCCGATCCCACGCTGAGCTGTCATCTGCGGCTTTGCTGTAAAGGCAGGTGCAGAGGACACAGCCGGCAACTGAAGCCCCATAGTAACTCTATGGGTGACGTCACTCCCCATTCATTTCACAGCAGTTGTTGGACATGTCCTCAGCAGAGCTTCCGCCGCTGGAGACCGGATCTGCTTCAGGAAAGGTATGTATACTGATTTCTGCTTTACAGGGCTAGATAGGTTAGTGTTAGATCGTGGATGCCTGTAGATACAGGGATTCTAGTGTTAAGCTGGACATACATTTGAAGTGATCTAGCAGGACTTAATTTTCTGACTAAAGTTCCACTTTAAATAAAATTATAGTACATATAGTTCTTGAAGCTCCATATGAGTGTCATTAAAATGCTAACAATATTATATACCACTAGAAGGATTTCCTTTAAGATGGATATTAGAAAGGTAACAGATTCCCTAATATTTCAGCTACAGGGGCCCATACACATAGCTAAACCCATTGCATTTATATGCAAAATATAGTGCCCTCTATAACTGTAATTTTACCTGTCATTTATTTTTAGCCACTTAACAGCTGCCCACCCACAATGTACCGTGGACAGACGACCGCTGTTCGCAAAGTGACGTACCATATGCCGCTGCCTACTTCTGGGTATCTGGCTTTCGCATGCGCACCCCTCAGCCGGCACTCACTATGATTGTACACAGAGGAAGCCTGGCAGCAGTGGCGCCCTGTCCATCAGGGTGCACGGGCACCGCCCCCTCTCTCCTGCCACCCCTCATTGTCATGTATAGATTCATGCATAGCATGAATCTATCCATGGCCGCCCGTGACCACCCCTCCAATCATGCAGCCAGCCCCTTTGTGACGCCGGCCACATGAATTACCACAGCGGGGGTGTCCATGAAGCATCTCTTTAGAACCTGTAGGCTCTAATTCACTTCATTAAAGTGTGGCTTGTGGCGCAAAGCGTGCCGCCACAAGCCCGTAGAAAGGCAAAGCCTTTCTAACTGGGAACTGCTCTCAGCCAACCAGGAAGCGCCGGTATGTTACTGGTTTCCTGATTGGCGGAGAAGACAGGCGATCCTATTGGACACCTATCTCGGAGGAGAAGGAGGATGCCGCCAGATCGCGGAGAGCACCCTCGCTGGACTCTGCACTCTCCAGCCTGCTAATAGATGGGGAAAGTGCAGGACTTTGTCCCAACTTCGGGGGGGTCTGCAATTTACCCCTACCTGTGATATGGGCTACAATTTACCCCACCTGTATTATTGGCTGAAATTTACCCCTACCTGTGTTATTGGCTGCAATTTACCCCACCTGTGTTAATGGCTGCAATTTACCCCACCTGTGTTATTGGTTGCAATTTATCCCAACTGTGTTTTTGGCTGCAATTTACCCCCACCTGTGTAATTGGCTGAAATTTACCCCACCTGTGTTATTGGCTGAAATGTACCCCCACCTGTGTTATTGGCTGCAATGTAACCCCACCTGTGCTATTGGCTGACATTTACCCCACCTGTGTTAATTGGCTGCAATTTACCCCACCTGTGTTATTGGCTGCAATTTACCCCCACCTGTGTTACTGGCTGCAATTTACCCCTACCTGTGTTATTGGCTGCAATTTACCCCTACCCGTGTTATTGGCTGCAATTTTTACCTACCTGTGTTATTGGCTGCAATTTACCCCACCTGTGTTATTGGCTGCAATTTACCCCACCTGTGATACTGGCTGCAATTTACCCCACCTGTGATACTGGCTGCTATATACCCCACCTGTGATACTGAGCAGTATACTGTGTCCTTTGATACTAAGCTGTATACTGTGTCCTGTGATGCTGAGCTGTATACTGTGTCCTGTGATGCTGAGCTGTATACTGTATCCTGTGATACTGAGCTGTATACTGTGTCCTGTGATGCTGAGCTGTATACTATGTCCTGTGATGCTAAGCTGTATGCTGTGTCCTGTGATGCTGAGCTATATACTGTGTCCTGTGATGCTGAGTTGTATACAGTGTCCTGTGATGCTGAGCTGTATACGGTGTCCTGTGATGCTGAGCTGTGTACTCCTGACACATACATATACAGGGGACTGAGTGGGTGGATTCTATAAGGGGTGGGCCTTATGAGAAGTAGGAGGGGCCAAAAAGGAAGGGCGGGGCCTGGCACCCCCATCATAAAACTTCACCAGCCGCCACTGCCTGTCACTAATGATTCAGGGCTGGGACCTGTTAATCGGCTGTGCATAATCACAGCCCAGAGCTCTGTGTTGATATTTAACACAGAGCTCTATACACAGAAAACAATCTTTTAGAAACTTAGAGATCTATTAGTAAAAGCAGCACACTCTACACACATTACTCATAGATAGGCACACATTTAAGCCCTTGATCTCCATTAGTTGTTAACCCCTTCCCAGCCAGTGTCGTTAGTACAGTGGCAGTGTATAGTATTATCACTGATCAATGTATTAATGTCACTGGTGATGTCACTGGCAGTTAGTCAGTTCCCCCCAGCATCAGTTACTGTCAGATTTCCTGCCACATTATCATATTCCCAGTATAAGTCACTGATCACTGCCATTAATAGTATATATATATATAAAAAAATTCAAATTCCAGTATATATACCATAGTATACTATAATATGACAAATCAATACACACTTGGGATTGGGATTTTTTTTTTTTTTTACCAAAGACATGTAGCAGAATACATTTGGCCAAAATTTATGAAGAAATTAGATTTTTTTTTAACAAAATTATTGGATATGTTTTACAGCAGAAAGTAAAAAATATTGTTTTATTTGAAGAGGAGGCATGGCTGTTTGTGAGACTGTTTAAAAGCTATCTAAACTCAAGAAGATGTTTATTATATTGCAGTCCTACCATTCCTTAGATTTGGTGCTTGCGCTATTTTTCAGGTAAGGATTTTTTTAAGCAAGAACAGAATATTCTTGTTGATGTGTCCCTGCCATGTCCTATGAGCTGAACTGAAAGCACAAACAGCCTTATCTTTCTGCTGTGAACTGATAATCCCTCCAACCCCCATAAAAAATATGATTAAGAGAGGAAGACATGTCCAAAGTCCAGTCTGGGTGACAACCATGGATCCTTCCATGGATATAGTGAAGCATAGCAACCCAGGGACAGGAAGTGTGTTATTCACAGGATTACCAGGTGAAAATTAAAGGAAACAATTCTTAAAAAATAAAGAAAACAATGCAGCCACAGCACCAAAGGACTGGTAAGCTACAATATATTACGTATTTGTTTTTGGGTTTTAAATGCACTTTATTGAGACTGCTCAGGTTTGCCTACTCTGTATAGACCACCAGAATATTCTATAAAGTACTACTGGCTAGGCATGCACCATCAGAAATGAATTCCTCTAAAATAATCCACACATAATTCAGGCAAGAAGCTACTGACACCATCAGGACAACTTATAATAAATCACTAATTTTTGTGTTTTTTTTTGTTTTCTCTGACAGCTGTTCATATCACCAACATCAATTAATACAAATCAATGTTTGCAATTAATATGCTACTGAAGTCTGTTCCCATTCTTCCTTTTGAACAATATTTGTATGGCTTTGTTCTTCAATGAGTTATATTAGCAGAGAGAATCAGAAAACTTGCTTACATTATATTTCTTTGCGGTGACTTTAGGAAAATAAGAACAAAGGTCATAGAGGGATACATCTCACACGAAATGTGGGAAATTGAACTAAATAAACTCTATCACTGCCAACAGTTGGCAACATTTCCCACTGAGATGATATATAACAGAAGGCTGACTATGATGATATTAATGTTAATGAAGTTGAAGATGATACTTTATGGATCTGGTCTCCAGCCACTGTCTATTGTGATTTATTTAAGTGTAACTTTGTCTCCCACTCACAGCCTTTGTCTTGAATTTTAGTTCCTTATTAGCAGATGTGCTCTTTTCTTTACTGGCTCAGCAATTTTTCTAGATCTGGGCTACAGAGTGGGTAATTTGCTAAAGGTCTGCCACACAAGCAAATCTGTATTCAATTTAAAGAGACAGTTATCTAAAGGCTCAATTAAAGGGAAAATGTAATTATGTTTGATCTTGTATTTTTAAATCAGTTAACCTTAAAGCCCTGAACAGTCAAAACTTTTCTGTTTCGAATAGTGCTAGGAAAGGTTGGAGCAGCCTTTCTCAAACTTTTCAACACAGAGGAACCCTTGAAATAGTTCTCCAGGTCTTGGGGAACCCCTGCTTAAAATGAAAAATCTACAATTCATGATACATTAGTGTGATGGTCAGTGGGAAGAGTGCTCCTTACACTTGTGGTCATTGGAAAGAATTACCCCCTTACAGATAGCTAAAAATAGCAATGGTGTCAGTGGGAACTTATCTGAGAGGCAGAAATTGCTCATTGCTCAAAGAACCCCTAGCAACATCTGGAGGAACCCTAGGGTTCCACAGAACCCTGGTTGAGAATCACAGGGTTAGAGCCTTTGTCAGTTTTTTGTGTGATTTGTATGGAGAGCTCTCCTCATTTTTTCTCATTAAAATAACTGAGAACTCACTCTAACAAGGACACAGACACAGAGTGGGAAAGGGTTAAAACTCCTGACAAGATTTTATTCCTGTCCTGGAAACAAATGCTCCAAATTTCTGTGTGTGCACGACAAAAAGAGGAAGCCTTAATCCTTTCACTGCCAGGTCCGTACAGCACTGCTTTCAGCTTCTTTCCATTCCTCCTTCTGCTATAAGCTCAAGGTCACTTCAGTGACCATGAGCTTATAGCCAAACTTTTCAGTAGACTCTGCTGAATAAAACAATAGCTGTAATTAGTGGCTACCAAAGCAGCTAATCAGAGCTATTCATCTAAAAAGACAGGGGGGGGGGGGGGGGGGGGGGGGGGGGGGGGGGGGGGGGGGGGGGGGGGGGGGGGGGGGGGGGGGGGGGGGGGGGGGGGGGGG
>BLSH010286951.1:658482-672903 GCA_018402905.1 Glandirana rugosa | reverse complement strand
CAGTGCCTGCGCAACGACAGCCGAGTTGCCCACATTATAACTTCCTCTGATTACTGGGTGGCCACCCTGCTGGATCCCCGTTACAAGGACAACGTGCCGTCCTTAATCCCCTCACTGGAGCGTGAGAGGAAGATGCGCGACTACAAGCGCACACTGGTAGAGGCGCTGCTGAGGGCATTCCCAAATGACACCGGGGGCTCAGCGGAAGCACAAGGTGAAGGTAGAGGAGGAGGAGGAGGTAGAGGCCACCAACACAGCTGTGCCACCGCCAGCACCTCAGAAGGCAGGGTTAGCATGGCTGAAATGTGGCAAAGCTTTGTCAGCAGCCCGCCACAACAAACAGCACAACCAGCCGATAGACAAGGTCTTAGCAGGAGGCAGCATTTCAGCAACATGGTGCAAGAGTATGTGGGCACACGCCTACACGTACTCACTGATGGGTCTGCCCCATTCAACTTCTGCGTCTCCAAATTGGCCACATGGCCTGAGCTTGCCCTTTATGCCTTTGAGGTGCTGGCCTGCCCTGCAGCCAGTGTATTGTCGGAATGTGTGTTTAGCATGGCAGGGGGCGTTATCACAGACAAGCGGAGCCGTTTGTCCACATCCAACGTGGACAAGCTAACCTTTATTAAAATGAATCAGGCATGGATCCCACAAGACTTGTCTGTACCTTGTGCAGAATAAACATTTAGACCGGACTCACACAGCCATTCATATACTTCTTTTTTTGAATAGGCCTCAATACAAAAAAAAAATACCATGTTGGCTACCTCCTCCTACTCCTCTACCACCGCCACTTCCACCTACACTGCCACGGTCACGGCCTAGTCAACCTCTAGGCTCCTACTCCACATCCACTCCCTTCCCATTTTTATATTTGATTTTAATTTTCCCTATCCCCATTTTTTTGTAGGGCACTTGCCCTACCCTTACCCCATTTTACTTCCTTTTGCAGCCCTCTAGGGCTTTCCAGGACTTTGTTACAGCCATTTTTGTGCCTAAAAGTTCGGGTCCCCATTGATTTCAATGGGGTTCGGGGTCCGTGCGATCGTTCGGGTTCCGTCCGGACCCGAACCCGGACTTTGCCCCGAAGTTCGGACGGACCAGCAGAACCCGAACTTCCAGAGGTTCGCTCAACTCTACAAGCCTGCAGTTCCTACAGGGTGGATCTGAGGCTAGGCCATCCCTCTCCATCCTTCCCTCAATATCAGGGGAGGACGTGTGTCCTAGTAGACATGAGGAGGAGGAGGAGGCCGTCATCACCCAGGTATAGTGTTGGGGAACATATTGTAAAGACCCAATCCAATGATAATAACTAAACATTATTGGCCAAACATTGGAGTCTTAACACATTTGTTTCAAGATCCAAACACAATTGTGGCCTAAAGTCATTAAAAGTATAAATCCAAATGCTGGTGCAAGAATGCTAGTGTTTGTCATTTCTAATTATTCAATAAGCAACAGTAATGAAATGTAAATTTGTTTGGATTCATCACCCACACAAACAATCATATTCTAATAATGTCACTTTTTTATACTCAGGAAAGTGTCACCGAGACGGTGACTGAGGAGGAGGCAGCTGGGCCATCACAGCCCTGTGTCTCCAGGATTCCTCCCCTGCAGGTTGGGAGGAGAAGAAAGAGGAGGGCCCAGGACACCGATGAGGCTGCAGCACAGTTCTTTAGAGACGCAAGCCAGGTCCTCCAACGAGACCCAGATGAGGAGGAGTCATTTGGGTCACTTGTGGCGACCAAAATGAGAAAAATGTCGGACGACCAGAAGCAGATGGCTGAACAGCTGATGCTGGAGGTGCTTGTTAAGGGGGTGAGGGGCCAAATTAAGTCCACAACACGGCTTGTGGATGATGATCCAACACCACCTCCACCTCCTCCACCACCTGCCCCATCACATCCACTGCCACAGCAGCATCCTGCCCAGTGGCAGTACTATCCCCAAGGCCCCCAACAACCCTGGTCTGGGGATTACGGCCAGTACCCCCATTGAGGGTTTTTTTTTTCTTCTGTTTTTTTTTTTGTATTTGTTTATTTTGTTTTAATTTTATACATATTTTGTTCTACTTTATACATTTGCTTTCTGTTATATTTTCTTTGCATAAAAATTCATATGATTGTTTGATTTGTATTCTTTATGATTTAAAAATATAAAGAATATTTAAAATAACAATACTTGCCTAAGTTTATTAAAGAAAATGCCAGGTTTGAAGTAGGCAGTTACATTAAAAAGAAAAGTTAAAACAAATAGCAAGGGACCACAAACACGTTCAATTCAAGGAATTCTCATATTTCAGAGCTTATAATATTGTCAAAATGGTAAATAGAAGAAAAGAGATTGTAAACAATGCAAATTCTATTAATATCACTACAGAACAACTGTCTTTTATGACATTTGTATCATGTGTATCACTAGCAATGTGCATCTTCATTATTATCCCACTGAAAAAGATGCTAATGTGTGCCGCATTTCACTATTTGAATTGAATTGGCAATAGACAAACGAATATGCAATTGTGAAACAGAAGCCTAGTTTTACACGAACGGACACTTCCGCCCGTTCCGGACTTGGTGCATGCGTGTTTAGCACAATACAACTTGTTGTACCCAACTGCTCTACACACGATACAATGGTCGTATGCGAGCTTGTTGGTACGACCAAGTTTTGTAGTCTGCTCATACAACTCCCATGTACGACCGTCGTATGTTCGACTGTTGAAATCGCACATACGAACGAGCGATTACGCATACAACGGTCGTGAGTACAACGTGTTGAATGCGATCGTCGTCCCGTGTGTACGAGGCATTTCAGGTATTTTTGAGGCTGGTGGGATCATCTTTTTTTTCATTTTTCATTTTTCTCTCTCCTCCTATCATCATGCCCCTTGTAAGCACACGAGCACTACTGTACAACTTAATGGCTCATTTGAATATTTTTTTCATTCATTTGGAGGTATGTTTTATATGTATGGCATTACTCATAGCATATAGATTTTTAGAGACAAGTTAGATGGTTAAAAAGGAAGGACATTGGAGGACTAAGCACTGTTGCAGGTAATCATACACAGATGGTTATTATTACGCACTTCAAGTGCCAAGTTTCTAGGTTACTTTGGAGAGCAGTTGGAGCTTATGTAGTACAATTTGTGACCACAGAAACCTAAACATTTATTAAGGTGCCTAGAATTATTGCACCACTGGTATAGCATAAATCACTGCTGTTCACATCATTGAATGCATCACAAGATAATGTACCAGATGCACACATTATTTTATATTTTGTGAAATATAATACTAATTACCATATTCTGTTTTAATTATTAAAAGACGTCTGCTACTTTGTGCTACCTTGCTTCAGTGGATTTCTTCCTTGTTGTTCCTACATTATCTTTAAATTATTTTATTCCATGTGTGTTTCTTTTTAGTCCTCTGTGTCCTAAACTGGAAATCTTTATGTGAAATTTTAAATTGTATTTGCACTGCTAGGATTATTTAAACATGAAAAATTTATGTGAATTAATGAAAACAGGCACTTGGTTAACAAGTCCTTAATTAATTACTATTGAGTGACAATGCCTGTTACTAAGCAGAGGTAAAAGTTTGCTTTCTTTAATTAACTATGCCATTATTTTTGTTTTGTAATGTACATGATAAAACCTGAGGCACTTTTTCTATAAAGCCAATAGAGAAAACACATAACATGGTAAAATAATTACACTGCAATTCCCATCTATTGATTTTTTGGTGTAGGATATGTTACAGTAACTAATTCTCTTATGTTCAAAACTAACCAATCATTAACAAAATGACATGTTGTTTGTTATGCAGCAGTAAAGGTACAGAACAATTGACTGACCTAAATGCAACCTGTAGTGTCAGTGCAAACCCTTGCTATATTTCACCAAATTTACCAAACCTTTTGCTTTATACTTTGTAGTAGAAGTCAGCCATTCTGTTCAATTTCATTTTTATAGCTTGACCACAAAGAGAAAAAAATGCATGCTCAGGGCTCCATTGATGCATGCAAGTCCTAAACCATAAATCGAGCTGGAATCCTTGGCACTCTGGGCTCTGAGTTATGAATGTCATTGTCAGTACTTAACTTGACATAAAAGGGTGGCTAGCAGCATAGGCACTGTGGCATCAGAGACTCTAGACTTCAGTAAATAGACTTAAGTAAATCAATAAATTACAAAGTATGTTCCTTAGACCAAGCGCAACGTGCAGGCACAATGGTCAAGTTATATATCAACTATTTCAACCATGGTTTTGAGTTTACTTTAGTGTTGCTACTCTGTATTCTCTTTGTATTTATAGACCATATTCTTGGTGCGACTGTATCTGCGCTGACTTAAAGAAAGGTGCCTTGATCTTGGCACCTATTTTCTAATTAAGGATCTTTGGTGTTTACTCACTAGCGCCCCCAGCGTTATCTTCCTCCCTTACCTTATTTGCGTAAGTGGACTCTTTATTAGTACCTGAATTAAATCATTATTTTTCAAGTCTCTTAGTGAGGGCTTTAATATACGCACCTTTTGCACACACATATATGTATCTGCACTACATTTATGGAATGTTTATCTATTAAACCCTTTATTGGGTAATTAGAGAATCCTACATTAATATACCATTACTATTTTTCGTTTTATATGCTCTGATCCAGTCTGGACTCTGAGCATCGTCTGCAGTGGCAGATTGTCGGACCTTCTTGCGGCCATGGGTCTTATCGTGTCGGCCCCATGCTAGTGGGTTGCTCGTTCTGGTAAGTTCCAATACTTCATTCAGCTGTAACATGGGGTGGGATGGGTGACCCACTTGAACCAATGGGGCTGATCCAATTGCTAACTTATAAATGCAATGTTTGTGTTATGTTGACAATCATGCTTTGGATATTGTATAATTTATGCTGTGTCTCTGTTCAAGTAGATTTGGTGGCTGTCAAAGTTAATCCCCTGAGGAAGCCCGTTCTGGGCGAAACATGTAGGGATAATCACTTGGCCCTCAGTTACTCCACCATCTTGGTAACCCCCACCATGGATATGTGCATCAGTGATTTTATGTTATATACATGAATTGATTGTTTTAAATGAACCATATGTAATAATAAAGATTTACTAAATTTTATGAATATTCTCTCTAGGGAACCCCATCTGCTACAATTAACAATAGATACACTGGAATGAGGTGCCTCTTTAGCATTTGCTGTTTAGCAAAATTTATGGCCAAAGGAACAATTTAACTTTAGATCCATTAAGTAAATCAACATTTTTACATGCAAGCCTAAGTTTAGACATTATGTTTGCTTAGGCAGACTTGAATGATAATGCTTTTTTGAACATGCTCAACCCTTTGTGTAATAGGGATCCCATGTTTAATGAATCATAATGAGTCTTATTATTTCTCTCAAGTCCCTACATACTCTTACAGTTCTCTTCCTATAACACCACAGAACACAACCTCTTACTATTTTGGCTGTTTGAGTGTTTCGAAGGAATACCTTTTACCCATTTGGTAGAAGCTGAACATCATGCATAATAGTGGTATGACTATTGCTATTATGCATGACAGCATCCCTCTGTCAATGGTTGTTAAGGATGCTGGCAGGCGGAGACACAGCCAAGTCCTTAACAACCAGTGATGTCATGACCCCATTCACTTTCATGGCTTTGAATCAGCAGCCATGTAAGAAAAAGGGTGAATCCCAGTGGTGTCATTGACCATATATGAAACATGCCACCCCTTGTATATAACAGCTTAACTTTCCATTCGGTGGGTGACAAGCAAAAAAGTGTGACGTGTCTAAGCGGCTGCGGTTTTTATTTATTTGGTAGGTCATCCACCAGCCTGATTTACATGGTTCTGCATCAATGGATAATGTTATTGACAATGGATTTACAATGAGGGACTTTTTAGGGATTTTTATTTTTTTAATAAAGGACTTTCAAATGTTTAGTTGTCTTTTTATTCTTAGGTTACAAATTTTTTGGTCAATGAGTAGGGCTAGTATGTACCCCTACTCATTCACATGGGGGTGGTATCTGGGTGCCCCCTTATTGTTAAAAGGGACTTCCAGACTCTGATAAGTCTCCCACCTGCAGACCTCACAACCAGCAAGCATAGGTTGTGGGGAAAAGGCCCTTGTCCTTATGGGGAGAATGTGCTTTGCCAGAAGGACCCCTCACATTGAGGGCAGGTGGCCTCTTATGATTCAGGAGTTGGGAGGGAGCTGCATGGTTGGACTAGGGTGTATGTATTTCCTGAGGGGATTCACTTTTTTTGTGAGGTACCCCCTTAAAATCCATACCATACTCAGATGGTCAACATACATACCCTATAAATGCCCCCTAAATATATAGCAGACCCTTGGGTGTGGCATTGTGCTGTTGTTTGCTAAACAAAGAAGTTGTCAATTACAGGTGTCATTTCCTTCAATTTAAAAAAAAAATTTCCTTTGTAAATATCAGTGCTAAAAATCATTGCTCCCAGCTGCATGGGATTTAAAAAAAAATTTCCATTGGTACATGTTCCCCAGGGAGGTGCCCACTCTATTTTTGACACCCCCTTGCCTATTAGACATTTTTAATTTTACAGATTCAGCTCCCATTGATTTCAATTGAAGTTTGCTGAGCCCCTGCCAAACTGAACCCAGGGCAGTTTGACTCATCACCACTAATCACCATTCAGTGAATATACTAGAATGATGAAGCTCGATAAGGCATGAATTATGACATGATCCCTTTTGGTGTTCCTGCTTCAGTACACAAGTGGCGTGTAACAGACCAGGCATTAGAGGCATAGCACCAAGAGGAGGAGGACTTCTTGTTGTCTCAGGGGCAAAAGGGTTGTTTGCCTTCTGCCTCCATCCTTGTGAAGTATGGGTAGAAGCAACAGGAGGTGGACAAAGAAGATTGGTGTGCTGCCATTAAAAAGGAGGCGGGTTGAGGTGCTGACGGTGAGGGGAACATTGGTATACTGTCAGTGAGGAGGTGGATTGTGATGCTGGTGGTGAGAAGGAGAAATGTTGGTGCAGGCAGTTAGGAGAACACTTTGGTCAGCTTAAAGGGAAATGTTTCACTCCTCCCTAATCCATGAGCAATATAATGAGGATGATCCATGAGGATCTACTACCATAATCCAAGTGGAAATACAAAGTACCCCATTCCCAGGCTGTGCAGCAAAGCTTCTTCTCACTTGTCATTTTGGTGTTTTGATCCACTGCACTGTAGGATTAGGTTAAGGATAAAAACCCAATTGAATACAGTTGGCCGCCCTCCTATGAAATGGCTATGGAAACAAGCAAAGTTTCCCTTTGAGTGCAGAATGTCACAGCACACATCTGCACAATAGTGTTGTTTTTCTAGGCATCCTCAATTTAATCCCCCTTTTGCAAAAATGTGGGTGACTGGCTACACTGTATTGAATGCATAACAATTCCTTGCAAGATAAGGCCTCTTGCACAGGCAATGGTCTTGCAGAAGTGATGACGGTGAAGAAAAGTTCTCTTGGCATTATGGTTATCTGGTGTAAACAGCTTATCCATTTGGCCTCAACTTCATCCCTGTGATCTTCTGACATTATGAAAGAGGGTGTTGATGGCAAAATGGAAACGATGGACATTAATATCACAAAGGAATTGAAAGTCTCACTTAAGGAACCCAATGAAAGAGAGCAGACACATAAAACAGAGCTGTAAAGCAAATCAGTGAAGAGATTTTTCTTATTGAAGCATTCATATAAAAAGTATGTATCCAGTATTGAATAGAAATGAGCTCAAGGTGGTAATTCTACAGCTGGTATATATGACAGCTTTCTTCCTGTAAATGGATGTTAAAGAAGCTGCAGGTGCCAGCATCCATTGTGTCTTTAGCAACCAGTGACATCATCTAATCCAATTAATGTATTGGCCAGGAATTTCTGGTCATGTAAACAAAGGGACAGCATAAAAATCAAAGACCAAATATGGCCGTATGGCCATATTTGGGCATTGATGGTGACCAAATATGGGCATGGTGATATTTTGAAAATAACATTACACAGGAGACCCAGCCCCACTGTTTACCTTTAGTGGTGGGGACTGGGAGATGTAATTTGGTGCGAGTGATCAATGAAAGTGGATGAGATTTTTTTCAGGTCAGTAGGTCTAATTCATCATGACACAAGCAGCTGCACAGGATGCTAGGATGCAGGCAGTCATCAGCATCCAATTAGCAACTAATAATTATGCAGTCTGCCTGTTTTTTTTTTAATTTTAAACCAACTTTTGGGTCTTCCAGGTGATATCATGATTACTGACCAGATTGTTGACATTCAGCAGCCAGCCAGGAAGGTGTCATTTGGAGTGAGAGCATAGCAGAACATGAATGTCATTCACAGGTGTTTGTGGTTGTGTCTGCATGTCCTCAGGGTGTCATTTATTGTGACTGAAGCTAGAGCTGCATTATTGGATGATGTGACTGACAATGTATGTGCATCATGTGACTTTTGAAATTATTTTTTGTGGTATCATTATTCCTCAATCCTTCACCTCCATGCACCACATAGTGTCCTCACCAACCAGAGGGGAAGTTGAAAAAAGAGGGGTGCCAGAGGTGATGTAACCCTTTAACCTTTAGGCTTTGCATGACTGTTTTAGAAATAACAGATCATATACATTTAGTTAGCACACTATTTTATATATGGTTCATGGAGGTGAAGATTTGAAGGAAAAGGAACATTTGGCATGTCGTGAAAATACTCACTGAAGGACTCTTTATAAACTACCATATACTGTTATTTATTAATACACCGAGCGTTGATGTGCAGGGGTGTACGGGAAGTTTACACATGTTTATCACTGAAATACTTATGCCATATTCAGTACTGTGTTTATTGTTAATATACTGATTACTCTTTTGCTTTGATTGGATAGGCAGCATGTGTAAATTGATAAAGTGTTACTAAACCCAGGACCCTGCGTTCACTATATCTGGTATCCCACAGTACACAGAACATGGAAATGGAATTATTTTAGTAAATATAAACTACTAAATACCTTTTCTCATCAGCATTATATAGTAGTCTTGTGCACTGGTTAAAGCTTGTAGGAGGAGTTTACATTCTCCTCTGACTGTCCTATCATGATTCATGACCATTAGCCCTGTCTGAACAGTGCTGATTGGCCCTGTGCTGATCACATGCCAGTCAGGTTTATTACCAAGAAATCCTAATTAGAGTGTATTATTTTACAGAAAAAGCCAGAAACATTGTACTGACTTCATGTACAGTATATAAGCACTTTTACTAGGGCACAGTTTCACTTTGTAGACACCAGACATCTTGTAATCAAGAACTCAAGTGTATTATTTTGCAGGAAAAAATAGAAATATGGTAATGACTCCATGCACAGTTTGTAAGCACTTATAGGACATAGTATTGCAGGAAGACACAAGGTAGCTTTTAATTAATACAGTAGATCAAAATAAGAGTGTGTTATTTCACATAAAAAAGCCAGAAATATTGCACTGATCCCATGGACAGTACGTAAGACATGAAATAGAATTTCGTTTTTTCCTAAAATTGCTGGCTAATCATGAAGATGACCAGAAATTTGGCTTGCTGACATTAATGATGCTGAGATCACATTGCCAACCAAAAAAAAGAGAAAGATTTGTCTGGATTTCCACTTGCTGCCTATATACTTAACTTTTTACAGTATTTAAAGTATTATTATTATTATACAGGTTTATATAGTGCCAACAGTTTGTGCAGCACTTTAAAGTAGATACTAAGCCTTACTGGATGCCATTTAGTTTTTTTTAAATGACTTTATATTATAAACAATTGGCATGTTTTTGTTTAGAAATATCGTTTCCACTTTTTTTCCTTACTGCTGATGATCTCCTGCAGCCTCTTTATGGCCACTTCCTTTCTACTTTTGCTTTAGTGGTGGCTGCATGTCTTTGCTCAGTGTGAACTTACCTATAGTAAAAACGTAGACTATGCCTTCAAAATGAGCATCAGTATGGCTCCATAGACTCTGCCTATGATATGGTGGCAACGCAGGAAAGCAATAGGGAGACAGAGAAAAAGCTTGTGCCCACTGGAAGTGCCTTTTCAAACATCTTTATGGCAGGGTAACCAGCTATAATTTTAATAAAAGCTGTAGATATAATGAAAGTTGCAAAACTGAAAACATTGAATTTGAAAAAAAGAGAGAAATTAAATGTGCATGTTAAAGATTATATGTGATTTTAGAGATTTTATTTTTTATAGACCAATCAACAGCCAATCTAAAGGGGACCCATCTCCACTGACCGCTTAAGTAAGGGAGCGTTTCACTGACAACCAATCTAAGGGGCACATATCAAATGACAATCAATGTAAATGGGGCATTTCTTCACTGCCCACCAATGTGAACGAGCACTACAATTTTCATTGCATTTGTTTTCTGGCCATCGTGAATATGATTGTTAATATTTATTAATATTTAAACATTTTGGCATATAGAGGAGCCACTGAAGTCAAAAACACTAAGTATGAAATCACATTGATCATTCATTTATTTATTCTTACATCTCAACTTACTGTTCCTGCTAATGTCGTGTTGTATGCTGTGAAAACAATTGTTTTCTATGTGCCCTGTTGAAATTATATACGAGACAAAAACAAGCCTTATGTACAATGCAGTTCTCCCCATTGTTTGTTTAATCCTATACTATCAGCATTTAAAGATGTAAGTCGTACACACAACGCACATTTTGGACGACAGAACGTCCGTTTTTTTGTTGGATGCTTGTCTCATGTCAAAAGTGAAGAGCGTACATACAATACAAACTTTTTAGTACGACCAAATTAAACGTCAGAAGTGACGTAATGTGTTGAATAGTTTTGTATGTATTTTTTCATTTCTGAGCATGCGTAGTTGTATGATTTTTTTCATACGAAAACCGTACTAATTATACGAATATTGGACATTGAGTTGCGAAAAAAATGTACTAGTCTAGACATCCAGCTTTTGTCTTATGAAAAATCAAAATCGGCTGTCGAAAGGAGCATACTAACGGTAAGAATTTCAGAAGATCGGCCATCGAGTGAAAATTCCCGCCAGAATTTCTCATTGTGTGTACGGGCCTTTAGTGGTTGGTTTACTAAAGGCAAATAGACTGTGCACTTTGCAAAGTGCAGTTGCTCTCTGCAAGTGCAGTTTCTCCAGAGCTTAGTAAATGAGATAGAGCTTCGCTTTGCAAAGAATACCCAATCACATGTAAGGAAAATAAAAAAAAACAGCATTTTTGTTTGCACATGATTAGATGATGGAAGCTTTGGAACAACTGCTCTTGCAGAGTGCAACTGCACTTTGCAAAGTGCAGTCTATTTGCCCTTAGTAAATCAACCCTTTATTTCACATGTGGCATGTAATTCATGCCCCGTGCAGGGCTGTGTTCACCAGCATGGGGATACATAGGTGTTGTGTGCATTCCCATGCCGGCAGTCCCACAGCTGTCAATTGGGATGTAGCAGCTCCACGGACAGAACCGCTGCTCCCAGTTCCAAAGTGACATCCATGCATCTGCTCTGGCATGCATGTCAAATTAGGAGCAGCAGCTGTGTTCATGCAGCCACTGCGCCCTGATAGACAGCAATGGGACTGCTGGCACGGGATGCACACACCTGTGCATCCCAATGCTGGTAAAACATAGCTCTTCATTGAGCATGGTTAAAAAAAGGCCCCGTGTGAATGAGGCCTTACCCTCAGCTGCAATGTACAGTTGTGCTCATAAGTTTATATACCCTGGCAGAATTTATGATTTCTTGGCCATTTTTCAGAGAATATGAATGATAACACAAAAACATTTCTTTCACTCATGATTAGTGTTTGGCTGAAGCCATTTATTATCAATCAACTGTGTTTACACTTTTTAAATCATAAAGACAAGAAAAACTACCCAAATGACCCTGATCAAAAGTCTACATACCCCAGTTCTTAATGCCGTGTATTGCCCCCTTTAGCATCAATGACAGTTTGAAGTCTTTTGTGGTATTTGTGGATGAGGCTCTTTATCTCCTTAGATGATAAAGCTGCCCATTCTTCTTGGCACAAAGCCTCCAGTTCCTGGAAATTCTTGGGCTGTCTTGCATAAACTGCACGTTTGAGATCTCCCCAGAATGGCTCAATGAGATTGAGGTCAGGAGACTGAGATGGCCACTCCAGAACGTTCACGTTATTCTGCTGTAGCCAATGACAGGTCGACTTGGCCTTGTATTTTGGATCATTGTCATGTTGGAATGTCCAAGGATGTCCCATGCGCAGCTTCCTGGCTGATAGATGCAAATGTTCCTCCAGTATTTTTTGATAACATACTGCATTCGTCTTGCCATCAATCTTGACCATATTTCCTGTGCCTTTGTAGCTCACACTTCCCCAAAACATCAGCAATCCACCTCCGTGTTTCACAGTAGGAATTGTGTACCTTTCATCATAGGCCTTGTTGACTCCTATCCAAATGTAGCATTTATGGTTGTGGCCAAAAAGCTAAATTTTGGTCTCATCACTCCAAATGACTTTGTGCCAGAAGGTTTGAGGCTTGTCTCTGTGCTGTTTGGCGTATATTGTAAGCGGGATACTTTGTGGCGTTTGCATAGTAATGGCTTTCTTCAGGCAACTCGACCATGCAGCCTATCTTTCTTCAAGTGCCTCCTTACTGTGCATCTTGAAACAGCCACACCACATGTTTTTAGAGAGTCCTGTATTTCACTTGAAGTTATTTGTGGGTTTTCCTGTGCATCCCGAACAATTTTCCTGACAGTTGTGGCTGAAATCTTAGTTGGTCTACCTGACCATGGTTTGGTTTCAACAGAACCCCTCATTTTTCACTTCTTGATTAGAGTTTGAACACTGCTGATTGGCATTCTCAATTCCTTGGCTATCTTTTTAATTCCCTTTCCAGTTTTATACAGTTCAGCTACCTTTTCCCACAGGTCCTTTGAGAATTATTTTGATTTCCCCTTGACTCAGAAACCAGAAACGTCAGTGCAGGACTGGATGAAAGATGTATGGGTCTGTCAGGAGTCCAGAACCTCATTGACATTTTATACATACACACTAATTACATGCAAACAGATCACAGGTGAGGATGGTTACCTTTAATAGCCATTCAAATCCCTTTGTGTCAACTTGTGTGCATGTTATCAGGCCAAAATCACCAGGGTATGTAAACTTTTGACCAGGGTCATTTGTGTAGTTTCTGTTGTCATTATGATGTAAAAAGAGTAAACGCAGTTGATTGATAATAAATGGCTTCAGCCAAACACTAACCATGAGTGAAAGAAATGTTTTTGTGTTCTCATTCATATTCTCTGAAAAATGGGCAAGAAATCATAAATTCTACCAGGGTATGTAAACTTATGAGCACAACTGTATATAAAATATACGAGTTTCACGTTTTGAATTGAATTACTGAAATAAATTAAGTTTTTGATCATATTCTAATTTTATGAGATACACCTGTGTGTGCTTGTATAAATGAAACCAAAAGTATTGGGACACCTGCCTTTACACGCACATGAACTTTAATGGCATCCCAGTCTTAGCCCATAGGGTTCAATATTGAGTTGGCCCCCCCTTTGCAGCTATAACAGCTTCACCTCTTCTGGGAAGGCTGTCCACAAGGTTTAGGAGTGTCTATGGGAATGTTTGACCGTTCTTCCAGAAGTGCATTTGTGAGGTCAGGCATTGATGTTGGATGAGAAGGCCTGGCTCGCAGTCTCCTCCCTAATTCATCCCAAAGGTATTCTATCCGGTTGAGGTCAGGACTCTGTGCAGGCCAGTCAAGTTCCTCCTCCCCAAACTCACTCATCCATGTGTTTATGGACCTTGCATTGTCCATTGGTCCAAATCATTTGGTGGAGGGGGGATTATGGTGTGGGGTTGTTTTTAGGGGTTGGGCTTGGTCCCTTAGCTCCAGTGAAGGGAAATCTTAAGGTGTCAGGGTACCAAGACATTTTGGACAATTTCATGCTCCCAACTTTGTAGGAAGAGTTTGGGGATGGCCCCTTCCTGTTCCAACATGACTGCGCACCACTGCACAAAGCAAGGTCCATATGAGAGAGTATGTACAGAAATACCTGGAACGAAACACGTCACCACGCGTCAGTACAACCTTGTCCTTCCCCGGTAGGGGTTTGAGAAGGATGTTTCAACCCTCGTACTTTAACAGGTTTTACAGAACCATGGGACTGTGGAATTCTAAAGGGAAGTGACCTCGATTCCCTGGTTCGGGTTGGGGATTTTTGTTGGGGTGTGGTATTAGGGGGGAGGTGGTTTACTAAACCTGGTTACCTGTTACGTTCCAGGTATTTGTGTACCTACTCACTCAAACCCCTCCTCCTTGAACTGACCGGACGTGTCTCAGGACTGGAGTTGGCCTATCTT
>BLSH010286951.1:644708-658472 GCA_018402905.1 Glandirana rugosa | reverse complement strand
TTAGTGCCTGCATGGCGAGCAGCAGCGGCTCCCCCATAGAGGACGCTAGTGTGCTGCCCTGCCCCTGCTGATCCTTGTCAAAAAAAAAAAAAATAGTGTGCGCCGGTATATGGCTGGCTGGTTTTATTTGGAAGATTTGCTGTCAACTGACAGCAATCCCCAAAACCCATTGGTCAGCCATTAAAGTGTACAGAGGTGCGCTAGCCAGGCGCACCTCTATACATTGATTGGCTCTGGCCTCAGTCACTGTCCTCCAGACAGCGAATGATTGGTCAGGAGCGGGGCTGAGAGCGGACTGACGAGTCCCTCTGAGGTAAGTACTGCTGTGCTGCTGGCTGCAACCTGTGTACTGACAATATCTGTGTACTGGCTGGCGGCAATACCTGTGTATGGGCTGGCGGCAATACCTGTGTACTGACAATACCTGTGTACTGGCTGGTGGCAATACCTGTGTACTGACTAGTGGCAATACCTGTGTACTGACAGTACCTGTGTACTGGCTGGCAGCAATACCTGTGTACTGGCAATACCTGTGTACTGGCAATACCTGTGTACTGGCTGGTGGCAATACCTGTGTACTGGAAATAACTGTGTACTGGCTGGCTGCAATACCTGTGTACTGACACTACCTGTGTACTGGCTGGCGCCAATACCTGTGTACTGGCTGGCTACAATACCTGTGTACTGGCTGGCTACAATACCTGTGTACTGGCTGGCTACAATGCCTGTGTACTGGCAATACCTGTGTACTGGCAATAACTGTGTACTGGCAATAACTGTGTACTGGTTGGTGGCAATACTGGTGTACTGACAATACCTGTGTACTGGCTGGCTGCAATACCTGTGTGCTGGCAATACCTGTGTACTGGCTGGCTACAATACCTGTGTATTGGCTGGCTACAATCCCTGTGTACTGGCAATAACTGTGTACTGGCTGGCGGCAATAACTGTGTACTGGCAATAAGTGTGTACTGGCTGGCAGCAATACCTGTGTACTGGCAATGACTGTGTACTGGCTGGCTGCAATACCTGTGTACTGGCTGCATACCGTGTTACTGGCTGCAATATACCCCACTTGTGATGCTGAGCTGTATACTGTTTACTGTGATGCTGAGCTATATACTCCTGACACAATATGTGGAATACAGGGGATGGAGTGGGTGGTTTCTATAAGGGGTGTGGCTTATGAGAAGTAGGAGGGGTCAAAAAGGAAGGGCGGGGCCTGGCGCCCCCAATCCTAAAACTTCACCAGCCGCCACTGCTGTGCATCTTGAAACAGCCACACCACATATTTTCAGAGAGCCCTGTATTTCACCTGAAGTTATTTGTCGGTTTTTCTTTGCATCCCGAACAATTTTTCTGGCAGTTGTGGCTGAAATTCTAGTTGGTCTACCTGACCGTGGTTTGGTTTCAACAGAACCCCTGATTTTCCACTTCTTGATTAGAGTTTGAAAACTGCAGATTGGCATTCTCAATTCCTTGGATATCTTTTTATATCCCTTTCCTGGTACAGTTCAACTACCTTTTCCCGCAGATCCTTTGACAATTCTTTTGCTTTCCCCATGACTCAGAATCCAGAAATGTCAGTTCAGCACTGGATGAAAGATGCAAGGGTCTGTCAGGAGTCCAGAAACGCATTGACCTTTTATGCACAGTAATTACAAGCAAACAGCTCACAGGTGAGGATGGTTACCTTTAATAGCCATTCAAATCCCTTTGTGTCAACTTGTGTGCATGTTATCAGGCCAAAATCACCAGGGTATGTAAACTTTTGATCAGGGTCAGTTGGGTAGTTTCTGTTGTCATTATGGTTTAAAAAGAGTAAACACAGTTGATTGATAATAAATGGCTTCAGCCAAACACTAACCATGAGTTAAGGAAAAGTTTTTGTGTTATCATTCATATGAAAAATGGCCAAGAAATCATACATTCTGCCAGGGTAAACTTATGAGCACAACTGTAACCTTCAGGGTGCACCTCACAAATAAAAACTTTTTCTTTGGGCAGAGGAAAAAATATCTTTGTTTATTCTTAGTTTGTTTTATACATAATATGCACTTATTATTTCATGTGAGAAAAAAATTAAGCCAGAGAACCGAGGTTTACATCAATATTGCACCATCTCCCTTTTGCTAACAAGGATTTAAGGTAGGAAATAGATTGGGATTTAAAGGTGCTTAAAACTTCATATGACACAATAATTTATAAAAATGATAATTTTTATTGTTAAGTAGAAAGATATAAAAATAAACATATAAAACCAATCATGAAGAAATTCATACGGTAAGTGTACAAAAGTTTTGCTTGACCTGTTTCACCTGAATATTGGCTTCTTCAGGAGACTTACAAGTCTTTGCCCAATTTAACACTGAAAAATGAATAGAAACACTTTAAGTTTAACAATATACATAAGGACCAAATGGGTCCAAACGAGTACATTACATCATCAGATTTGATTTTACTAATATGAACATATATAACATAATACAGTTACATATAATATACACAAATATGAAATCAAGTCCTGCAATGAGAAAAATCCTCACCCTCAAGCATGTATGGATGTTGGAACGGCAGAAAAGAGGAGGTACACCACTGATAAAACACAATGTTTTATGAGAATCATATATTTTTTTATTTTTTGTAAATCATTGATTAATTTTAATAATTTTATATTGGTTGTATTGTTTAATTGTTGTTAATCTAATTAAACATTTAATTGTTAATATGTATGTGAATTAATGATTTTATTTTATAAAAATTTTTAATTTTATTATAAAAAAAAAATAAAATGAATCAATCAATTGTGGTACAGAGAGTTTACAACATGATTCATAGGCTCAAATAGCAACTGATTTAATATACCCACTGTGACAATATGAAAAGGCGAGGTGATCGATGGATGTTATGTTTCACCTTGCATGCATTCAATTGCAGGAAACTAAGGTGGAAACCAGTCCGGGTTTTACCAGCTACCTTAGCAGGGTTGTTTCTGGAGCAGATTTTGCAGTCCACTTGTGTCCATCAACAGGTGGTATAAATAAGCAGGAGTAGAGCAAAGGTTTGCTCTGGCCTGCAACTCAGGAAGCCAAAAACCTGAGAGAGCTTTATCCGAAGTTTTTCTTTGTGACTGAAACAAAATGTTTGCATTATCTTTGTTTTGTGGGTGACTGGGAGAACCTGGAAGTTAGGAAACTGGAAATGTTTAGTAAGAGCCTGGGTGGCAAGGATTTATTTTCTGGTTTGTTAGTTTGATTTTTCATGCAACCTTTTAAATAAAACTGGCTCCGTCAGCTTTTAAGAAAGACCTGCTGTCCATCTTTTTCCCAGGGAAGGTGATCCACACTTGAGCTAACCCCCCACATATGGTGAAGGATGCCGGCATCTTCCTGAACAAGTAGAAAGATGGAGGATGTGTTAAAACCCAGCAGGAGCACAATCGCTAGCTACAGGAAACCAACCACCAGTTCGCAGAGGCCACTGCAGAGCAGCAGGCGGCAAAATCATCAGCTGCAGGGGGGCAAATAGCCAGGCCATTTCAGCCCAGCAACGTGGTAAAGAAACCCTATTGGTGCTTGTGTGCAATGATGGATGATGACAAGTGGGAGGAACACAATATGTAAAAGAAGACAGGAGATAAAGCTGCTTCTCTAATGAACAAACCGGTCTCCAAGGATAATGATTAAAAGACAGTTTATGGTTTAAAACACTTGCAGCCCAGCAGGAGGAGAATCGCCAGGCCATTGCAGCCCAGTAGGAGGAGAATTACCAGGCCATTGCAGCCCAGCATGAGACGAATCACCAGTTTGCCGAGGCCCTGGTGGAGTTAAAGAAGGGGTCCGCAGGTCCCTTGCCGTTGGAACAAAAAATGGTACATGCCAGCTATTACCTGCAGAAGATGACAACTGCAGATGATGTGGAAGCTTACCTCACAACTTTTGAAAGAGTCACTGTTTGAGAAGGATGGCAAAAAGAGCAATGGGCGGAACTGTTAGAGCCTTTTCTGACAGGAGGACCCCAAAAGACCTTTATGACCTGAAACCAGATGATGCCCAGGATTATGAGACACTGAAAGCTGAGATGCTTGCACGCCTGGTTGTCACCATTGCAGTCCGTGGTCAATGGGTACATCGGTGGTCATACAGTACTGACAAGCCACCCCGCTCTCAAATGTTTGACTTAATTCACCTCACCAAGAAGTGGCTGCAGCCAGAGACTTTGCCGGGCCCTAAGATTGTGGAGTGTGTGGTCATGGACCGTTATTTACATGCGCTCCCTGCCCCTTTGAGAAAGTGGGTCAGCCATGGGAACCCTAAGACTGCAAACCAGCTGGTGGACCTGGTGGAGAGATATACTGCTGCCGAGGACTTGTTGAACCCATCCGTGCCCCACTCCAATGTCTCTAGAGGTGAAAAAATGCCCGGAGGATTCGGTAAGGCTGTTCCAGGGTTCAATGGCATGGGGAAAAACAGCAAGACTGTTGCTACAGATAATGAGACTATGGGCTCCCGACCTGCAGACTGGCCAAATAGGTCAGGAATGTCTCTGAGGCCGTTTAGAGGATTGGGTATCCTTGCTATGCGTTAGGTCATATTGCTGCAAACTGTTCCCTAAATGTTGAACTAATGCAATGTGATAATGCTTATCTGAAAAAACGCATGTCTCTTTTTGCAAAGGTGGCATGTACTGCATCATGTCAGGGACACATGGAAAAACAAATGTGTGTGATTTCAGCTGATGGAAAGCCAGTCACTGCTCTGCTTGATTCTGGTAGTGTTGTGACATTAGTCAAAGGTGATTGTACAAATCCTGCAAAGTTATACTCTAGCACTATTGGGGTTATTTGCATACATGGTGACACATGTGACTACCAAACTGCTGTGGTTGAGCTTGATACCTGTTGGGGCATGGTGACACATTCAGTGGGTGTGGTACCCTCACTGCTTCATGAAGCCCTAGTAGGGAGATATTTTCCCCACTTTTGAAGTTTATGGGAAAACAGAAGGAGTCAGGATGAGAGAGCTCCCCCTGCTGAGGAAACACTGGAACTCACATCAGACCCTTTTGATTGCAAAATTGAAAGGGAAACAATTGGCATGTCTGAGGAAGGAGAAGATCCTTTTCCTTTTTCTGTAATGGCTGGGGAGCAGGAAGAGCTGCAATCCTGCCCCCAGCTGGAGGTTAATGAACAAGAAATTATCTCTGAATCTAATAGTGAGAGTAGACAGAATGTGATGCCTGACTTTGAGGTCAGAAAAGATGATTTTTGTACGGAACAGCTAAGAGACACCACACTCCATAAAGCCAGAGAAAACATTAAAATGATAGATGGGGAACCTGATGAACCTAATATAGGGGTGTCTTTTCCCTACATGGCTCTTAAAAATAACTTGCTGTATCAGGTGGTAAAGCAAGGGGAGGAGGAGGTAGAGCAGGTAGTGGTTCCCAAACGCCAGATGGTATTAGATTTAGCCCATGGTCATATGATGGGTGGACATCTGGGTAAGACCAAGGAGAGCATAACCCAGAGATTATTTTAGCCCGGGTTATATACACATGTGTGTCATGAGTGTCAGTATTCTGCGGCATCGCCCCATTTTCGCAGTCCGCTGGTACCGTTACCAATAATTAAAGTGCCTTTGGAAAGAATTGGCATGGATCTGGTGGGACCAGTAGTAAAGTCTGCCCGGGGCCATCAGTACATACTGGTAATACTGGACTATGCCACGCGATATCCTGAAGCCATTCCCTTGTGTAATACCTCAGCTAAGGCTATTACCAAAGAGCTGGTCCAGGTATTAAGTCGTCTGGTTATTCCAAAAGAGATATTAATGGATCAAGGCATCCCATTTATGTCTCGAGTCACTAAAGAATTGTGTAAGTTGTTCAAAATATCCCATCTCTAAAAACAAAGAGAGGCGCCTCTAAGTGCAATAACAGGTACAGTCTTTAATAGAAAAGATTAAAAACACTCACAGGAACATCATAGTAATGGGCATGGACTGACAACCACTCAGAGGGGGTAGATGAGCGTCAATATCCTCGGTCCTAGATGGAAGCGGCCGTCCTATCCTTCTCCTTCAACCGCTGCTGTGTGTCAAGAGAGTCACACTGCCGCATGAGCCGGCTCTCTTGACACACAGCAGCGGTTGAAGGTGTTATTTCTCCCCCTATGTATGTACAACTAATTTGTTATATCTAGAAATGTCAATGGTTTATACAGTTGTGTTGCTATACACCTCAGTTTGATCTATCAGAGTTGCGCCCCATTACTTGTTGTTAAAATATCCCATCTTTGTACCTCTGTCTACCACCCGCAAACTGATGGTCTTGTGGAGAGATTTAACAAAACGCTCAAAAGCGTGTTAAAAAAGGTGGTGGACAAGGATGGGAGAAATTGGGATTTTTTGCTGCCATACCTCATGTTTGCCATATGAGAGGTACCTCAGGCATCTACAGGTTACTCCCCTGAACTACTGTATGGTAGACATCCCAGGGGATTCCTAGATGTTGCAAAAGAAACATGGGAGAGAGCTACCACGCCTTATAGAAGCGTCATCAAGCATTTCTCACTGATGCAAGATCTCTGCTGTCATGCAGCTTGTACAGGAACATATGGAGCAACCCCAGGAGGCCCAGAGAAGGGTTTATAATCGGGGTGCCAAGACCCAGGTCTTCAGCTCTGGTGATAGAGTGCTGGTACAAGTCTCCACAGTTGAGAGTAAATTCCTAGCAAAGTGGCAAGGTCCCTTTGAAATTATGGAAAGAATAGGGGAGGTAAACCACAAATTTTACCTGCCAGGGAAAAGGAAACCAGAGCAAATATATCACATTAATCTCTTGAAACCTTGGAAAGGCAGAGAGACTTTTCTGGCAATGCCAACCCCCCAAAAGGACATGACCCCTGTGACTCCTGAAGTACCCATAACTGAAACCTTGCCAGTGGCCCAACAAAAGGACGTTTAAGAATTTGAGAATTTTTCTGATAGAGGAGTCCCACAGTGACTGGTCAAGTCCCATAGTGTTGGCCCCAAAACCAGATGGAACTATAACGTTTTGTAATGATTTCAGGAAGTTGAAAAGTGTATCCAAATTTGATGCGTACCGAATGCCTCGGGTCGAGGAGCTTGTTGACACATTGGTTAGTGCTGGCACATAACTACTTTAGATCTGACAAAAGGTTATTGGCAGATACCCCTAATGGACTCTGCAAAAGAGAAAGCTGCATTTTCTACCCTTTCTATCCTTCCTGTATAAGCAGATGCCTTTTGGTTTGCATGTTGCTCCTGCCTCATTCCAGAGAATGATGGATAAGACCTTAAGACCACATTGCCGATATGCAGCCGTCTATTTGGACAATGTAGTCATCCAGAGCCCAGATTGGGAATCTCATTTGTCCCGGGTGCAAGCAGTAGTAAATTCCCTTAGGAAAGCAGGACTCACTGTCAACCCCATAAAGTGTGCCATAGGCTTGGAGGAGGACGAAAACCTTGGCTACATTATTGGCCGGGGTCTGATCAAGCCTCAGATCAGTAAGATTGAGGCAATTCAAAAGTGGCCCAAACCTATAAATAAAAAGGAAGTTCATGCATTTCTTGGGATCACATGGTGCTATAGGCGTTTTATACCCAATTTTGCCGCCATTGCAGCCCCACTGACAGATCTGATGAAGGGTAGAGGGCCGGTCATGATTAAGTGGAATCCTGAGGCAGAGAAGGCATTTCAAATGTTGAAGCAAGCCCTTTGTGCACAACCATTGCTCTTGACCCCAGATTTCACAAAGGAGTTTGTGGTGCAGACAGATGCCTCTGATGTGGGACTGGGTGCTGTACTGTCCCAATTCAGAGATGGGGAGGAGCACCCAGTGGTCTACCTTAGAAGAAAGCTCAACAGACATGAGAAAAACTATGCCACTGTTGAGAAGGAATATTTAGCTATCAAATGGGCCTTAGATGCCCTGAAATATTACCTGTTGGGAAGACCATTCAAACTAGTCACTGATCACGCCCCTCTTAAATGGATGTGTGATAGCAAGGAGAAAAACAGACGGGTGACAAGGTGGTTCCTTTCTCTACAAGCATTTAAGTTCACGGTGGAACATATAATAAATATACAAAAATAAGGCAGATGTCCTTTCCTGCATCCATTGTCTGGTTGGGACAGTTGCTCAGCCGCAGGGGCTTGAGCAGAGGAGGCGGATATGTGACATTATGAAAGGCAAGGTGATTGATGGATGTTATGTTTCACCTCGCATGCGTTAATTTGCAGGAAACTAAGGTGGAATCTGGTCTGGGTCTGGCAGGTTTGGTTCTGGACCAGATTTTGCGGTCCACTTGTGTCCACCAACAGGTGGTATACATTAGCAGGAGTAGAGCAAAGGTTTGCTCTAGCCTGGGACTCAGATAGCCAAAAACCTGAGAGAGCTGCTAATCTGAAGCTTTACTTTGTGACTGAAACAAAAGGAAGCACCGAGGGAAGATGGAAGCTCCCTCTGTGGGTACCGAGCCGCCCGGTCGGATCTTCCTTCTGAGGTAAGTATTTCATAATGAGCTAGTATGCTCATTACGTCACTTCAGGTGACTTCTTCAGGGGAGTCTTTTGGGGGGATAACTTTTGAAAGAAGCTTTGCTTTCATATGAGATAGACTTTTTTTCTGCCTGAATGAATATAAATACAAAGAATTACAAGGTCATCATGCTTAAGAAACTATGCGTGCCTAAAACACAGCAACCACTTTATTAGCTTGGTATTTATATATATTAACCACTCCAGCCCCGGAAGGATTTATCCCCTTCCTGTCCAGAGCACTTTTTGCGATTCGCACTGCGTCAATTTACCTGACAATTGCGCGGTCATGCAACGTTGTACCCAAACAAAATTGACGTCCTTTTTTCCCCACAAATAGAGCTTTCTTTTGGTGGTATTTGATCACCTCTGCGGTTTTTATTCTTTGCGCTATAAACCAAAAAAGTGTAAGAGTTCAACAAGTGAGCAGCGTCAATCTGATACCACCATCAATCCCCAAAGAATGCAATACCAAAAGAATGACCCCTGTTGGTGGGACTTTCAAGGTGGTGGAACAGGAAAAATCAATACCACATATTTATGTATAACAATTCCACATTTATTGCACAAAAGTACAGAATAAAAGAATATGTATATGGCAACTGAACTTGTTGGTATCTACATGAATATCATGTCCTGTTAAAATAATGAACGAAAAGCATCCAGCCGGCTCACACCAATCCGAGTATGTGTTCTTTTACATCATTCCGCAGTCCTACGAAAAAGGAAAAGAGCCCGATGCGTTTCAGGTTCAAGCCTTTCGTCAGGGGCTTATGGCAGAATGTGTTCACGTACCTAGACATGCTTTATCTAATAGTAATACTTGAGAGGACTTTGCACTCAAAACTTAAACAATAAACAAAAAAAAGCGACAATTTTGAAAAAAAAAAACAATATTTCTTACTTTTTGCTATAATACATATCCCAAAAAAAATATAAAAAAACGAATTTATTCAGCAGTTTGCCCAATATACAGTATATTCTTCTACATATTTGTGGTAAAAAAAATCGCAATCGGCTTTTATTGATTGGTTTGCAAAAAAGTTGCCACGTTTACAAACCATGAGAATTCATTTATGGCTTTTTATTATTTGTTTTTTCCCTGGTAATGGTGATGATCTGCGATTTTTATCGGGACTGCGATATTGTGGTGGACATATCGAACATTTTTAAAACTTTTTTGGGAGCATTAACATTTATACAGCGGTCAGAACTAAAAACAGCAACTGATTACTGTATAAATGTCACTGGCAGTGAAAGGGTTAACCTGCAGGGGGCAATCAAGGGGTTAACTGTGTTCTAACTGTATGGTTGCTGGGCTGGCAGGAGCATGACAGATCTAACTGATCCCGATGACAGGGATCAGTAGATCTCTGTCATGCCGCCTGTCAGAACGGGGAACCGCCGTGTTTTCATCAGCGGTTCCCCGTTCTTTTTCTCTAGAAGGAGATCGCGGGTCGCTGGCAGACAGCGAGTCCGCCCAACCCGTGGCTACACTCAGGCAGAGTGCAGCGGGCATGAGATGGCGATTTGCGCAGCAGAGCCAATTTGCAGTCGTTTATGTACACAAGGTGGTCGGCAAGTAGTTAATGCATAAAAACATCAAAGCATTTGATTTTCATACAACCTGCAAAAAGGTATCAAATGCAGATAAAGCAAAAATAGTTAATCAGTTGAATTTGCCTATTTGTTAAATTCAAAATAAAAAAAAATATTTTTTTATATATTATTGTGTCATATGAAGTTTTAAGCACCTTTAAATCCCAATCTATTACCTACCTTGCATCTTTATTATTTTATGTGTTCAATTAAAATTACAAAAATTATAAGACAAGTATGTAAAAAATAATATATATACATAGCAAACTGCTAGAACAGTTGAATTGTTATAAATTCAGTAGCTTAATGTTGAGTAATTCTCTTCCAGAACATTTGTTGAAGGGATCCTTTTTATTCTACAGTTATGCAGTACTGTTTCATATGTCAAAATTAGAGAAAGGTCTTGTTTTTTTGTATGTTAGTGATTTTCACTTAGACTTTTAAGAGATTGCACCTGTCATGAATCAGTGCATATTTGTGCTATGGTATTCCCAGTGGACAAAGTTTTATTACTGGATGTATTATTAATTTTGTACTGACAGGTGCATAATGAATATGCCTTCCTTGTGAGATTTGCTACTAATGTTTCTTGTGGGCACAGAACCATTGTACGCAAATCAAACTTAATCAAAATGATCATACGGTGATTTTCTGCTTCTTTTTATACTCTAGCTGTGTTTCATGTGCGTTATTAAAACTAGCCAGCTGTAAAATACTAATTTCATAGGCCAAACCATCAAATCTGTAGGATTTTCTGAGCCAAATGAATATGGAGATCAATGGACCCCATCAAGCGTTCAGAAGAAAAAGTGGATAATGTGTTCCTTCCATAAGAAACATTGAACAAATGTTAAGTCATTAATTTGATAATTAAATAGGTAAACAAAATATAGCAGAAGCACTAATGAGAAATATAAGGAGAATCTTATGGTAGATTTGGTGCCGTGTCCTTTAGCATCCAAAGTGAAGTTGCAAAAATCTCCTCCTACCCCTTTACATTTTTAATGTAAGATTTTACAGGATGGCAATTCAAATGCATCAGTGTCTCTGCTCTGCTGCCATCCCTCTTTCTAGATTTCCTTTCAGACCCTCTTCACAGGCTGCAGATCACCTTATGATCCTCCTTTCAACAGCCACTGACCTAACAGCCCACACCACCTTAGAGATAATAGCTGGGTAAAGCAAGCTGTAATAGGGCGTGAGAACTGTCAATTATGTTTTAGCTTCCCCTACAGGTTTGTGTGCGTCTTGACTTGTACTGTAGTTGACTGAAATGAGAGTAATAAAGAATTTAAGGTGGACCCCATGCAAGGATTATTTTTTTAAATATGCCCTCCCTCCCTCTTGTTGAAATTCTGGCTAATAGTGTAAAAAACACATTTAAGTAGAAAAAAAGTAAATAAACTCACCTTTCCCCCCAGATTCTGTAGTACAGAGGGTGATGTCAACATCCTGCCAACAAGATCCGAGGAATGGTGAGTACTCCAAGTCTCACATGGAGATGCTGCAACACAGCACTAAAAGCATCTTCTTAGCAAGATTTAGCAATAACTTTGGCATTACTTAACCACTTCAGCCCCGGAGGATTTGCCCCCTTAATGAACAGAGCACTTTTTGTGATTTGGCACTATGTCACTTTAACTGACAATTGCGCAGTCGTGCAAAGTTGTACCCAAATGAAATTGGCGTCCTTTTTTTCCCACAAATAGAGCTTTCTTTTGGTGGTATTTGATTACCTCTGTGTCACTTCTGATCACCACTATGAACAAAAAAAGAGCGGAAATTTTGGAATAAAAAACAATATTTTCTACTTTTTGCTATAATACATGTCCAAAAAAAAAAAAATGTATTCATCATTTTTGGCCAAAATGTATTCTTCTACATATTTGTGGTAAAGAAAAAAGCAATCGGCATATATTGATTCATTTGCACCAAAGTTGCCGTGTTTACGAACCATGAGAATTAATTTATGGTGTTTTTATTATTTTATTTTTTTACTAGTAATGGCGGCGATCTGAGATTTTTATCGGGACTGTGACATTGCGGCGGACATGTTGAACATTTTTGACACTTTTTTGGGACCAATGACATTTATATAGCAATCACAGCTAAAAAAAAAACTATTGATTACTGTGTAAATGTCATTGGCAAGGAAGGGGTTAACCTGTTGGGGGCAATGAAGGGGTTAACTGTGTTTCCTCTGTGTGTTCTAACTGTATGGGGGCTGGACTGCCAGGGGCATAACATATCTAACTGATCCCGAGCACGGGGATCGGTAGATCAGTGTCATGGTGCCTGTCAGCTCCCTGTTCTTCCTCTCTCACAGGCGATCGCAAGTCGCCGGCGGACATAAAGTCTGCCCGACCCGTGGCCAACCTCACAGAGAGCGCAGTGGGCGCTCACATGCCACCTTGGGTGCGTGCCCGCCCACAACTCGCGCATGCACGAATCGCCGTTTATAAATGATGACTCGCCATAACGAGCCACACTGCCGCCGTCAAAGTACGCAACATGGTCGGCAAGTGGTTAAAGGGGAAGTTTCCTTTTTTTATTAGAGTGTTCTTTTCCTCAGGTGACAAAGTACATGTGGTGCTTTGTCCCACCTTCTTACTTAAAATGGTGGCTAGCTATGTAGATGGACAGGATGCCTCTCCCCCTATGGCTATCCAACAAAGCAGCTAGCAAGGAGGGGGCTGTACTGATAGCCAGCACTTATCTCCAGCTCAAAGCATCTTCTCGAGACAAATGTTGGCAAGAGGGTTGCAGTAGGTAATGTTGCTAAATTAAAAAAAACTCTTAGATGGGCATCTTATTGAACACAACATACAGGGATATGGGAAGTGGTAGAGACATAATACATACACACCGGCACAGATTGAACTGGATGGACTGGTGTCTTTATCCAACCTTACCAACTATGAAATTAAAAGGAATGCAAAGGTAACAGGGGGTTGATTTTGTCTGCGCTTGCCTCGGGCAAATGCTTGGAGCTACAAATAAACACCAGCTATCAATACAGCCATTTTCCTGCTTCTTACATTGTTGGGTGGTTATGGTGGGAGGGATGGGGCATCATGCCCCACCACATAGCTAGCCTTACACAGCATATATGAGTAGAGGTGAGCGAACTTCTGGTAGTTCGGGTTCTGCTGGTCCGTCCAAACTTCGGGACAAAGTCCGGGTCCGGACGGAACCCGAACGATCGCACGGACAACGAACCCCATTGAAATCAATGGGGACCCGAACTAAACAATGTCGGTAAAAACACGGATTTTCAAGCCCAGGGGTAACTAAAGTTACCCCAAGCAACAGGCACGCTAGCAAGCCCAAGGCAGGCCTGGGCCTGAAACAGGGCTTCAAACCTGCCTGGTCGTCTTGGGCTTGATGGTCTTCAAGCGAGTGGAGATGAGTATATACGACACATTCCGATCGATACACCACCCCGTACTACGGGGTAGGGAGGGTGGTATTGGTGGGTTGTTACATTCTTCGTCCTTTTACCGACATAACTATCGACCACAAATAAACATCGAGGTTCGTAAACGGGCTCCGTTCGCGTCTGTTTTAGTTGGGGGACAATGGAAACGTAAGGAAAATTAA
>BLSH010286951.1:610635-621281 GCA_018402905.1 Glandirana rugosa | reverse complement strand
AAGGGAAAATCCAGTCCAGGTGCTACCAGCCACCATAGCAGGGTTGGTTCTGGACCAGATTTTGTGATCCACTTGTGTCCACCAACGGGTGGTATAAATAATCAGAAGTAGAGCAAAGGTTTGCTCTGGCCTGGGACTCAGGAAGCGAAAACCCTGAGAGAGCTGCTGAACTGAAGTTTTGCTTTGTGACTGAAACAAAAGGTTTGCATTATTTTTGTTTTTTGGGTGACTGGGAGAAGCCCTTCACCTCTGAGTTAGGAGCCTGGAAAATGTTTAATAAGAGCCTGGATAGCAAGGATCTTTTTTCTGTTTTGTTTGTTTCATTTTTCATGCAACCTTTTAAATAAAAAAAAGAAAAAGTCAGTTTTTAAGAAAAACCTGCTGTTTGGACTCCCTTTTTCCCAGGGAAGGTGATCCCTATTGAGCTAACCCCACACGCCCTCTAGCGGTACTCTTGATTAAAGCAAGAATTTGCCTTGGTATAAAAAAAATTGCTACAGCTGTCAAACAGGTGCTGAAAAATTGTTTTTTGGGTGTCGGTGGCGCCTTCACACCATAACCCTATAGAGGTACTCTTGATGACAGCAAGAATTGGCCTTGCTGTCAAAAATTTAAATTATATGCACCTGTCAAACATCTGTGGAAACATTGGTCTGAAAAATTGTTTTTTGGGTGTCGGTGGTGCCTTCATACCGTAACCCTATAAAGATACTCTTGATGAAAGCAAGAATTGGCCTTGCTATGAAAAAAATGTATTTGATGCAGCTGTCAAACAGTTACGGAAAAAATTGTCTTTGAGTGTTGGTGACGCCTTCACACCGTAACCCAATACAGGTAATCTTGATGAAAGCAGGAATTGGCCTTGCTGTCAAAAATTGGAATAATATGCCCCTGCCAAACAGGTGTGGAAAAACTGGCCCTTTGGTGTCGGTGATGCCTTCACACCAAAACTTTATACAGGTACTCTTGATGAAAGCAAGAATGAGCCTTGCTGTAAAAAAAATTTAATTTGATGCACCTGTCAAACAGTTGCAGAAACAAAAAAGATCTTTGGGTGTCCGTGGTGCCTTCACATAGTAACCCTATAGAGGTACTCTTGATGAAAGCAAGAATTGGCCTTGTTGTAAAAAAATTGCAATGTCAAACAGGTGCAGAAAATTTGGTATTTGGGTGTTAATTGTGCCCATGAAGCCTACACCAAAACATTCTTCCACATGAAATCAACACCCAAAACACTAGGCAGCCTAGGAGTCCTGCAGAGATTCCACATCCCAAAAATTAATCAGGGACATCGGCATCAGGGGCTTCATAGCTGCTGGTAAACCAGGACTGATTCCTTTTGATAAAATTCAGATGGTCCACGGAGTCTGTGGACAAACGTGTTCTATGATCAGTAACAAAACCTCCAGCAGCACTGAATGCCTGTTCGGAAAGCACGCTGGATGCAGGGCAGCCCAGCAGATCAATATCATACTGGGCAAGTTCTGGCCAGTGGTCTATGCTCATTACCCAGTAAGCCAGTGGATCATCGACTGGAAAGCTCTCCATCTCTGTTTTTCGCCCCTAGATAATCTTCCACCATGTGATGCAGATGCTGCCATAGGGATGTGGAAGCTGACACCCCTGGGGAGCGAGGACTAAAAAAATTGTGAAATGCATTACTTAGGCGGCCGCCTTCTCCACCAATCCTCTCTTGAACAACAGAAGCCTCAAAGCTACATTTTCCATGACACTGTAACCTACCAGAGTTGGGAAAAATGTTTGATAAAATCCTCTTTAAGTTGTCCTCAAGAGATTTCATCTTATGCACTCTCTGTGGTGACGGGATGAGTTCTGAGACTTTCCCCTTATAACGGTGGTCAAGGAGGGTTGCCAACCAATAGTGATCCCTCTCCTTTATGCCACATATTCTTGGGTCCTTTCACAGGCTTTGAAGCATGAGGGAGCCCATGCACTGCAAATTTGGGGAGGCAAGAGAAGCAGACTCCTCGGGGTCACTCAGGATAACAGTATCTGGAACTGCCTCCTCACAGCCAACTCCCAAGGGTTCTGGGGATGGAAAACCATCACTTACTGTTTGACGTAGCTCTTCCTCTGCTTCAATACCTCCGAAACTACTAGAATCCTCCTTCTCCATTCTCTCCTCTTGTGTGTTCTGTGGCATGGTGTCTGCATAAAGTGGGCCTTGAGAGGAAAGGAGGTCCTCATCTTCCTCCCGCTGCTCTGCCTCCAGTGCCCTGTCCATAATGCCACGTAGAGTCTGCTCCAGCAGGAACACAAAAGGGATTGTGTCACTGATGCATGCATTGTCTTGTGGTCTCCCCAAATGGTGACAGCACAGTGCATGCAACCTTTATGAGCGGGGAAAAAAAGCCTAGCCGGCCTCAGACTGTTTTTGTGCCATACTCACACAGGTACCCTCTGCTGCATGTACAGCTGCTGCAGCATTGCCAAAGTTGAGTTCCACCTGGTGGGCATGGCATAAATCAGGTGATTTACGGACAGGTGGAATTCCCGCTGAATTTCAGCCAACCGAGCACTGGCTGTGCATGACTGCCTGAAATGGCTACAGACTCTTCTGGCCTGCTTTAGCAGATCTTCCAACCCTGGGTACCTTTTTAGGAAATGCTGCACCACCAAACTGAGGACATGTGCCAGGCATGGCATACGTGTCAACTTTCCCTGTCTAAGGGCAGACAGGAGGTTTGTGCCTTTATCACATACCACCATTCCTGGCTCCAGCTGGCATGGCGTGAACCACCTCTGGGCCTGTCCCCACAGAGCTGCAAGAATCTCTGCTTCGATTTGATTCCTGTCCCCTAGACACACCAGCTGAAGCAATACATGGAACCTTTTAGCCTGACTCATTGAATAGCCCTTTGAATGCTTGAGGTTCATAGGACAATTCAGCAGAGGAGGGCATGGAGGAGGAGGGGGTAGAGCTGACAAATCTTGCATCATCACCAGCTGTATGGGGATGTGGGGGCACAACAAGCTGCAGCACTGAGCCCTGTCCTGCATCCTTTCCGAGTTGCAGGTAGCATTACCCGGTGTGCTGTAAACAAAATATATATTGTCACTGCCCATGCTTGCTGAACCACATCTCAGCAGTATTGTGAACTTTGCGGCTTACTGCCTTGCACAACGATGCTGCAACACTGCCTTCCACGTGATGGTAGAGAGATGGAATGGCCTTACGTGAAAAGTAGCGACTGGGAACCTGCCATTGTGGTACAGCACATTCTGCAAATTCATGGAAGGGAGTAGAATCCATCAGGCGGAAAGGCTGAAGTTGGAGAGCCAGCAGCTTTGACAAGCTTGCATTTAGACATTGGGCATGTGGGTGGCAGGGACTGTATATTTTTCCCGCTGCAGCAGATGGAGCAAAGAAATTTGCTGGCTATAGTCTACAGCTGGAGGTGTGCTGATAGCAGATGTGCTGCTAGGACCTGGGACACCCTGCGCTATACCATCATCCCTGTCAGTGGAGGCTGCTGAGAGATCATGAGGTATAGCAGGGGCAGATTGAGGTGAGTAAGGAGGAGGAGGGACAGATTTGTGCCACATTGTGTTTTTGCCCCGTTTGATGTGCTTGAGACAAAGTTTGCAAATAGCATCAGTGTGATCAGCTGCATGTGTACTAAAAAGGGTCCAGTCACGTCAGTGACCTCATCATCATAATCTCCTCCATCCTCATTACCACTGGAGACAACTTGGCAATGCACTGTGGCTGAGGGAACATAAATGCCAATTTGTGTATCAGTGTTCTCCACTCTCTGTGGACTCATGTTCCTGCCTTCCTCACATCACTAAACAGAGGAAATTATGCCCTGCCTGAGGACTGACCACGTCCACCTTTGCCTGTGGACACATACGCTGCTGTCCCCCTTACAGTTCCATGGGAACATCAGCCTCTCCTTGTTGTCCTCCCAGACATTATTGGGAGTGAGGGGGCGGTGCTTATTAAAAAAATGTAATAAAGATGTGGAAATGTGTATGTGGATGCACTTTAATCAATGGAAAGTGGTATTTGGTGCACTTTAACCAGTTCCACGCTGCCTACCGTCTATTTACGGCAGCAGTGTGGACGCTGCCCGCGAATCGCCGTAAAAAGGCGGAAATCTGCGAATAACCACTAGGGGGCACGCGCGCACACCAGCTGCACTCCTGAGGAGTGTGCCCACAGCTCGGGCGGACCCGATGTCCGCCGGCGAGCCACGATGAACGGCCACAGGCAAAGAGCGGGGAACCGCCGATGTAAACACGGCGGTTCTCCGCTCTGTTAGTGGGGGCATGGGAGATCTACTGATCCCTGTCACTGGGATCAGTTAGATCTCTCATGCCCATGGTAGCCCAAGCCCCCCACAGTAAGAACACACCCAGGGAACACAGTTAACCCCTAGATCTCCCCCTGCAGGTTAACCCCTTCACTGCCAATGACATTTATACAGTAATCAGTGGACATTTAAATTTCTGATCGCTGTATAAATGTCATTGGTCATTGGACATGTCCGTCCCAATATCGCAGTACCGCTAAAAATCGCAGATTGCCGCCATTACTAGTAAAAAATAAAAAATAAATAAAAACCCCAGAAATAAATTCTCACCATCCGTAAACGCGGCCACTTTTGCGCAAACCAATCAATAAACGCTGACTGCAATTTTTTTTATCACAAATATGAGAAAGAATAAAAATCGTCCAGAACCGGTGAAAAAAAAAATTTTTTATATATTTTTTTGGATTTGAATTTTAGCAAAAAGTAAGAAATTTGTTTTTTTTTGCAAAATGGTCGCTCTTCTTTTGTTTATAGCGGTGATCAGAAATGACGCAGCGGTGATCAAATACCACCAAAAGAAAGCTCTATTTGTGGGAAAAAAGGACGCAAATTTAGTTTGGGTACAACGTCGCACGATTGCGCAATTGTCAGTTAAAGTGCCGAATCGCAAAAAGTGCTCTGGTCCTAACATGGGAAATTCTTCCGGGGGTGAAGTGGCTAATTTGAGTACTCACTACACAGACTCACTCTACGGATACACTATAATATACTGTAATATACTGTGCCAAACGCGCAGCGACGCACAGAAATGTACTGCATTAAATGGATACTAACACAATGAAATATAAGGCGTTAAACTTACAGTAATGCACACAACTACAGTATATAGCATTAAACTTGCAGTAATGCACAGAACTATATGGCGTTAAACTTGCAGTTACACACACAACTATATAGCGTTAAACTTGCAGTAACACAATGAAATATATGGCATTAACCTTGCAGTAATGCACAGAACTATATGGTGTTAAACTTGCAGTAACGCAATGAAATATATAGCATTAAACTTGCATTAACGCACAGATTTATATAGAATTAACTTGCAGTAACCCACAGAACTATATGGCACTAAACTTACAGTAATGCCCAGAACTATATGGTATTAAACTTGCAGTAACACAATGAAATATATGTCGTTAAACATGCAGTAACGCAATGAAATATATAGTGTTAAACTTTCAGTAAAGCACAGAAATATATGGCGTTAAACTTGCAGTAACACAATGAGATATATGGTGTTAAACTTGCAGTAACGCACAGAACTATATAGCATTAAGCTTGCAGTAACACTCAGAACTATATGGTGTTAAGCTTTCAGTAACGCAATGAAATATATAGCGTTAAACTTGCAGTAACACACAGAACTATATGGCGTTAAACTTGCAGTAACACACAGAACTATATGGCCTTAAGCTTACAGTAATGCAATGAAATATATAGTGTTAAATTTGCAATAAAGCACAGAACTATATAGCATTAAACTTCCAGTAACGTACAGAACTATATAGCGTTAAGCTTCCAGTAATGCATAGAACTATATGGCGTTATACTTGCAGTAATGCACAGAGCTATATGGCGTTAAACTTGCAGTAATGCACAGAACTATATGGCGTTAAACTTGCAGTATTGCACAGAACTATATGGCGTTAAACTTGCAGTATTGCACAGAACTATATGGTGTTAAACTTGCAGTAATGCACAGAACTATATAGCATTAAACGTGCAGTAACGCAATGAAATATACAATGTTAAACGGTCACTACACTGACACTATCTGAACTGTCCCTACATGCACACTAATGTAAAGATTAATAGTGGTCAATACACTACAATCACACTATCTGAACTGTCCCTACTCTAGACATACACTACTATACAGATGAATTACTCGTCACTACAATACACTGACACTATCTGAACTGTCCCTACACGCACACTAATGTAAAGGTGAATAGTGGTCAATACACTACAATCACACTATCTTAACTGTCCCTACTCTAGATATACACTAAAGTAAAGATGAATGACTCATTGCTACACTACACTGACACTATCTGAACTGTCCCTACTTTAGCTGCACACTAATGCAAAGATGAATGATGGTCGTCACTACACTCACGCTATCCCTAGATTGACACTAAACTAATATTCTACACTGACAAAAGAATCAAAATAACCCACTATAGCCCACTAACTTCTCTAGTATCACTGAGCAGAGCCCTGTTCTATCTCCCTCAACACCAAAATCACACTAAAAATGGCCGCTATTGAAAGAATACTTTTATAGTGTGGGGCGGGACTAAGAGCAATGAGCCATGATTGGATAGAGTCATCAAGTTTTCACTGTTTCACTGCTTCAGCCAATCAGGGCTTCCAATGCACTGTGCAGTGGCGCAGTACATTGTGGTCATTCAGGCGGGCAGAACAACCAGTCGGACGACCCGATAATTTGGTTGTTTGGCGAATGGGCGAACAGCCAATGTTTGGCTCAGACTCATGTTCAGACTGAACCATTCACCCATCCCTACTTATCCATACCTGTTCTGGAGTCAGTGGAAGAAGAGGAGGATCTGTGCATACAGGATCAAATAGCCTTTTTACACAATGCAGAGGATTAACCCCTTAGGTCCCACATTGAGTATAACAAGCATGCTTTGCTGCATATAAAGACTAATTTTACTGTTGTGAGTTTAGTAACACTTTAACTAATTCAAGTTTCTTTAACTAGGAACTGGAGGTTATCATTTTTTAATTTGATGCATTAATAGTGCCACTTTGTAAAATTGGTGCTATTAAGACATGTTGGAAAATCCACTAAAATGGATGGCAGGGATATTTAAATCTGTTGCAGGCCGTTTAATGAGCCATAGTGCCAGAAAAATGTAATTTGGGATTTTTTTAAATTCCCCTGAGAGTGTGCACCAGGTGCAAAAAAAGTCAAACTTTGACATTTTCACAGAACAGAAATAGAGGGGAAATTTTCCAATGTGGATTCCTGTTTTGGTGTCTGAGAGGGGATTGTCCCTTGCTTTTGGGAGATTTCCTCTTACTTTCTGTTATGTCTACAGTTCAGAAAGTGAGGACAAATCTCTTCAATGTGATGCAGACAACAAATTAAAAAAAAAAACAACCTCTGACAGAAGTTCCAACAAAAAATGTTTTGCTTTAGTTGAAGGGATGGTGCAGGCAAGGCACCAATATAAATTATATTTGACACACTGGGTATATTACTGGAGCAAAGAGCAAAATTGTAATTTCTGCTTTAACTTTGTGGTGTTCTAGTGATGATCTGAGAGTATATTTGCTGTCCTGTTTCTGACCCAACTGGACAAAAATCTATTCTGCACCTTTGCCTTGAACACCTTGAGAAGGGTGCACAGCCATTAGAGATACCATGAAAATCTGAAAAAGCAAAACTGGCCAGCACACCAAAAGTAAAGTAAATTGACATATTCAAATAAAAAAATCAAGGCATTAAATGAAGATGATAACTTTAAAAATCCAAATTGTTTTCTTGTTTATCTTCAATTTGCAGGAACATGCATGAATGTTTTTTTTTATACAATCTCAGTATCTGTTTCTGTTCTATATAACTATCAGTCATAAGACAACAAATGCATTTAATAGACACAAGTTGTTAGAGGAGAGTTCTGAACAGTTTCAAATCTGACAGATGTTAAACCGAAAGATCTTAAATAAGCTGCATGCTAAGCCTATAACTCCTTGCAATCTCTTCCTCGGGCATACACAACAGTTATATTTTTTTTTTATTAAAAAACAACCCTTTGTTTAGCTGCTTTTTCTGTATACAGTTAGGAGGATTTCTTAAAAAAATTAACTTACAAAAAACCAAATGCGGCTAATAGTAAACAGTTAAAGAAGCACTCTCGTCAAAACGTGTTTTGTAAAAAAAAAGTGGGGAAGGGTATGAACTTCTTTCAGGTTGATATTGCTTTGACTTTGCCCAATTGACATCTAGCACCCTCTAGTGTGTGATATATGTAAGATAGGCTTTGTAGTGTGAGCTTTTTAGTGTAGGAAAATTTAGCTTAGCTCAGGGCTAAGCATTAGCTGTGAATCTGGGTCAGGGTTCAGTGAGTCAGGGCTGGATGACTCATCCTGACAGCTCCTCTGGTGCCTCCCTCTGGTCTAGAAAGTTGTAGAAACTTCTAGAGCTTGTGGGTGGAGGTGAGAAGGGGCTGTTTGGAATATTTATGAGGGCTTCAGCCAATTCCCAGTTAAGGGCTGGCAGGGGGTAAGGCTTACCTCATAAATAGGCATGGGCCATACCAGCAGGGGCAGTCAGGTGGAAGATGGAGATATATTACTGTGGGGACTGTCAGTGGCCCTCTGGGGTGCCTCCAGGTCTGGGGGTGACCTTGGGGGGCGTTCGGGTGCTGGAAGGATCCTGCCACAATACATGGCCCTTCCTGGAGGCACGGGAGCAAGTGAGAGGATAGTATGAGTACAGAAGCACTACTGGGGACTTTCAAAGATGGAGACTGCCATATGTAGCCAGTTCTCCCTGAAGACAGCGGCATGCCAAGTCTTCATCCCTTCCCTGGGAGATCTCCTGCAAAATCAGCTGGGTGGGCTGGTGTGAGACTGTAAGGAGGACTGTGGAGGAAAGTTAGCCTGGAGGGCTAGTGAAAGGGACAGCTGTAGCCAGGTGGGTTGGCAGTGCCTGAAGAGGTGGTACTGGCATCAGTAGCCACAGGAGGAGTAATACAAGCTGGTCACTGTAATTTGCTACATAAGAAAGGGCTTCAAGTTCCTGCCTGCAAAGGGCTAAAATCTGACTGCGCCTGTCAGATCCACAAACACTGATTCAGCTGGAACTGCAAGCAAGTGAAGTGCTGGAGGAGTGTCAAGACTGTGTATAGGAAGATGTCCCGGAAGTTGTTGCCAAGTTTGTTGCTGATATCAAGTGGGCATCTCATAACTTCCTATCCCGATTCAAGTTATTAACCCACAATAAACCACAAAAAACAAAGTCACAGACTGTTCTCTGTCTCCGGAGGAGTGCCTGTGAAAATTTGGTGTGCCCGGCTGTGCAGGGTAGGGGATCCCAGTTCATCTGTGGCCCTTAAGGGGGTGTGCTAGAGACAGATTTTTTGCTACCTTCTGATTGGGTAGCACAACAGGAAGTAAGGAATTCTCCTCAGGGAGACAAACAGCAGGAAAACCTAACTAAATAAAGGGCTTTCTTGTTGTCAGTGTTCCATTTGTAGAGATTCTCCTTAGTTGCTTTCCAAGTGACATGACACAAAGTGAGAAGAAATCTCCCCAGTGAGGATACATACAACCCTTATAGATGATCCAAACTATTCCAACTGTTTTAGCATTCATGGAAAAGTTCATAATAGTGGCCAGTTGTAAATGTATCACTTCTTTGAATCCAGTCACATAAGAGGTGAGTTGTTTAAAGGGATTTTATACCATTCTGCAAGAAAATCCTCCAATCCTTTATCTTGCAGGTGAGAGACCGCGCTGGACCGACTACCTCAATTGGGAGTCTGTGCGTGGGTGGTGGTGGGAACGTATACACTCCTGGTGCATCTAGTCCGACTAGGTAGAGGAAAGGTGGTGGGCCCTTTTGTGGGGCTTGGGCTGCTACCTCTGGATACGACTTGCCAAGTCATTTCCACAACTTGGTCAGAGGGTAGGTGAAAGTAGCACCTGGAGTCCGATAAAATATAGATGAATAGTTGTTTTTGCTGTACCAAATAAAATGTGGTATAGCCAACGTGTTTCGAGGAATCAAGAATTCCCCCTTCTTCAGGGCTAATAGAAACAGAAATGCAATTGTACAAAAAATATATACATGAACATAATATACATATGCAAGTGTGAAGGTTACAGAGGGCCCAAAAACGTTTGTACATAAATATATGCTAATGTGCCATACTGATATTTATATTTTAAAAGACAAGAGAGCTAATTGCAGCTAAGAGGATGCAAAATATTAAAAACCCTTCAAAAAATATTTCCATATAACTGTATCTGAGGTATGTTAAGAGAAGCAGAACCGTATACACAAGCAATGTGTATAAAGAGTATATAAATTATGTACAAAGATTTTAAATAAGTAGTTAATTATAGTGCACATATAAAAAGTGAATGTAAAATGATGATATCGTATATATACAATTATAAATCTGTACGCTAGACTATATGTTTAGCCAAAGTTTTCATTATTGAGCTGCTGGTGTATGTGTGCAGTATGCAGGATTTTTCTGAGATTGTGTGTTTTGTGATACTTTGATCAAGGGAAAAAAGTCACAGAAAATTTTATATTTATAGTCATAC
>BLSH010286951.1:566911-589639 GCA_018402905.1 Glandirana rugosa | reverse complement strand
TTAAGTATTACATTCAATACAATCAATGTAGACATATGCATAGAAAAGACAATACCATGTTAGGTTGAGTATAAAACGGATTAAAGACATTAAACAGGTAAATTCACTGGTGTATACCTAAGAATATATTCTTGTTCTCCTACAAGGAGGACCTAGAACCCTACCATCTGGATATACTATGTTTAGTGTAGGTCCGACCCCCATCCTAACAATTAATTAGTAATCCGAGGGCCTAGGTGTAGGAGGACCGGGGCTACCCCTAAAGGGATCCTGCTGTAGACCCAGTCTCCGCCCCAAGTCCCTCCAGTCTAGAGAGGTAGGACCCGCGATGGGCCCTTATCCTCGACTGAGGAAGACCCCATAGAGAACAAGCATATCTTCTTTTAAGAAAAAAAAAAAAAAAAAAAAAAGGTCAACCTAGCAATCGGAAGCTCTCCCCCTTAGCCCCTGTCTCAGGGAGCACAGGGGGGAGTCGGAAAAAGAAGGGAGAAGAAAGAAGAAAGAAAGGAAGAATAAGAAGGAGAAGACTGGAGCGAGGTTGAGCAGAGAGTAGAAGAGGAGTACGATCCCCAGTCATCCGAGTGTTTTCCTATGGGGATCCCTAACTCCGGCACTCCTAGGCACCCTAGGAGAATGTCATCCAAGGTTCCCAGGTCCGTTCAAAGGTTGGTATTTTATCTAAAAGAATACTCACTGCCTTTTCTTGGGTTAGGATCCATGAAATCTTACGTCTAACTGCGGAAAGAGGGACATTGGGTTTCTCCCAATACTTGGCTATGGTAATCTTAGTGGCAGTCAGAATGAAGAAGACTAATCTGTGATGGTACTTATTAAGATGGTCAATTTTTTGATTGAAGAGTGCTATCCCCGGTGATTGGGGAATAGCCACCCCTGTGATTTTGCGGATGATTGTAAAGATCTTATTCCACAGACCTCTAATTCGTGGGCATGACCACCAGACATGTAACATAGTGCCCGTATGGGTACAATTTCTGAAGCACAAGGGTGAGGTACCAGGAAAAATTCTTGCTAAAGAGTAAGGGACCCTATACCATCAAGAGATCCTTTTGGGATATGTTTATATATTTTTCACTCTGAAATTTGTTAGTGCTGTTGTTCATTTAATTCTATCACATGGTTTGGTTGATCAGTGCAGGATCCTTTCATATATATATATATATATATATATATATATATATAGTATCTCACAAGAGTGAGTACACCCCTGACATTTTTGTAAATATTTTATTATATCTTTTCATGTGACAACACTGAAGAAATGACACTTTGCTACAATGTAAGGTAGTGAGTGTACAGCTTGTATAACAGTGTAACTTTGCTGTCCCCTCAAAATACCTCAACACACAGCCATTAATGTCTAAAAAGCTGGCAACAAAAGTGAGTACACCCCTAAGTGAAAATGTCCAGATTGGGCCCAATTAGCCATTTTCCCTCCCCAATGTCATGTGACTCCTTAGTGTTACAAGGTCTCAGGTGTGAATGGGGAGCAGGTGTGTTAAATTTGGTGTTATTACTCTCACTCTCTGATACTGGTCACTTGAAGTTCAACATGGCACCTCATGGCAAAGAACTCTCTGAGGATCTGAAAAAAAGAAATGTTGTTCTACATAAAGATGGCCTAGGCTATAAGAAGATTGCCAAGACCCTGAAACTGAGCTGCAGCGCGGTGGCTAAGACCATACAGTGGTTTATCAGGACAGGTTCCACTCAGAACAGACCTCGCCATGGTCGACCAAAGTAGTTGCATGCTCAGCGTCATATCCAGAGGTTGACTTTGGGAAATAGACGTATGAGTACTGCCAGCATTGCAGCAGAGGTTGAAGGGGTGAGGAGTCAGACGGTAAATGCTCAGAACATACGCCACACACTGCATCAAATTGGTCTGCATGGCTGTCGTCCCAGAAGGAAACCTCTTCTAAAGATGATGCACAAGAAAGCCCGCAAACAGTTTGCTGAAGACAAGCAGACTAAGGACATGGATTACTGGAACCATGTCCTGTGGTCTGATGAGACCAAAATAAACGTATTTGGTTTAGATGGTGTCAAGCGTGTGGGGCGGCAACCAGGTGAGGAGTTCAAAGACAGGTGTGTCTTGCCTACAGTCAAGCATGGTGGCGGGAGTGTCATGGTCTGGGGCTGCATGAGTGCTGCTGGCACTGGGGAGCTACAGTTCATTAAGGGAACCATGAATGCCAACATGTACTGTGAAATACTGAAGCAGAGCATGATCCCCTCCCTTCAGAGACTGAGCCACAGGGCAGTATTCCAACATGATAAGACCCCAAACAGACCTCCAAAACGACCAATGCCTTGCTAAAGAAGCTGAAGGTAACGTTGATGGACTGGCCAAGCATGTCTCCAGACCAAAACCCTATTGAGCATCTGTGGGGCATCCTCAAACAAAAGGTGGAGGAGCACAAGGTCTCTAACATCCATCAGCTCCGTAATGTCGTCATGGAGAGGTGGAAGAGGACTCCAGTGGCAACCTGTGAAGCTCTGGTGAGCTCCATGCCCAAGAGGGTTAAGGAGGTGCTGGAAAATAATGGTGGCCACACAAAATATCGACACTTTGTGCGCAACTTGGACATTTTATTTAGGGGTGTACTCAGTTTTGTTGCCAGCGGTTTAGACATTAATGGCTGTGTGTTGAGTTATTTTGAGGGGACAGCAAATTTACACTGTTATACAAGCTATCCACTAACAACTTTACATTGTAGCAAAGTGTCATTTCTTTAGTGTTATCACATGAAAAGATATAATCAAATACTTACAAAAATGTGAGGGGTGTACTCACTTTTGTGAGATACTGTATATATATATATAGGGCTTTACATTTACGCGGACACTTGGTTCTGTAATTATGTTATGGGTACTTCAGGTGTCACGGGGGCCCTTTTGAGGGGTTGGCATTGCCAGCAAAGTCTCTCTGTCCTTGAAAGGTTTCAAGAGATTAACTTGATATATTTGCTCGGGTTTCCTTTTCCCTGGCTGGTAAACTTTGTAGTTTACCTCCCCTACTCTTTCAATAAGTTCAAAGGGACCTTGCCACTTTGCTAGGAATTTACTCTTAACGGTGGGGACTAGTACCAGCACTCTATCACCAGGGTTGAAGATTTGGGTCATGGCACCCTGATTATAAACCCTTCTCTGGTTCTCCTGGGCTTACTTCATATGTTCCTGTACAAGCGGCATGACAGCAGCGATTCTATCTTGCATCAGTGAGATATTGTCAGCAACTGGTGTGACCAGATATGTGTGAACTGCAACAGAGAACGCCAGGCACAAGTAGTGTAAATAATATAATTTATTAAAAAAGATAAGTGGATAATGATGTAAACGCACCTCCAATATACCAAATAATGTAAAACAGCCAAATAACAAAATAGTGACACACAAAGAAAACTGCCTAAACAAAGTATATACAGCAGATAGGGAAATGCCAAACCATAAACATAGCCAAGCCAGGGTCATACACAGGAGATCAGTCAGAGAGAGCTGGGAGCAAGACACAGCAGGAACAGATGATGGAGAGAGCAGGTGGGAAAGAATAAGGCTGCAAGACAGGGGTCAAGATACAGGATTCAGGATTCAGGATACAGGATCACAGGTCAGGGGCACATGGAGACCAACACCAAGGCACTAAGCACATGGCAGACAAGGTTTAAATTTCCTTCCTGTAATAAACATCAGGTGATGACTCATGAGCTTCTGTTTGCTGGGAGACACCCTGGAACTGCAGCCCATGGATCCAGGAGCCACAGTGCCACCAACAGGTGAGCCCTTTAATGACACCCGTTGGTGGATACTGGAACTGCAGCCCATGGATCCCTGAGCCACAGTGCCACCAGCTGGTGAGCCTTTTCCTGACAGTACCCCCCTCTAAGGAGCGGCCTCAGGACGCTCCAAACAGCAGTAGCTGAACAAATCCTTAAGAAAGAATCTTTTGTTACATAAGTCCACAGAAAAAGTTCCTTGTAAGCTGAAGAAGTGCCGGTTTCCAAGCAAGATGCCCTACTGCCAACATCCATCGATAGGTAATGTGTCCCCCCACCTGGTTCAGGTAACTGGCTGAGTATCCCAACGTTGGGGTCAAACGACTGGCTGAGTGTCCTGCTGGCCAGATTCCCTGAGATGTATCACATTCAACACTTCAAGTCCCTCAAAACAGCAGATATCCCAACGCTGGGGTCCCACGGGTTATCTTCAAATTTAGCCCTGGGGTCATGTGACAGTACCGGAATACAGACACTGATGTGTCTTGTCATAACTAAATAGCTTGCCTGGTTTCCTGGACCTGCACTGCACATCAAAAGCCAACTAGGTCTTTCTGAGGCACTGGTTACATAACCTTGGTCTCCTGATACACCCGGAGCTGTTGCAGTCACTCCAGGATATGCAAGATAGGGGTCCAGATACAGGATTCCGGATACAGGATCACAGGTCAGGGGCACATGGAGACCAACACCAAGGCACTAAGCACATGGCAGACAAGGTTTAAATTTCCTTCCTGCAATAAACATCAGGTGATGACTCATGAGCTTCTGTTTGCTGGGAGACACCCGCTGGTGGACACTGGAACTGCAGCGCATGGATCCAGGAGCCACAGTGCCACCAACAGGTGAGCCCTTTACTGACACCCGCTGGTGGATACTGGAACTGCAGCCCATGGATCCCTGAGCCACAACGCCACCAGCTGGTGAGACTTTTCCTGACAGATATGCTCGATGACGCTTCTATAAGGCGTGGTCGCTCCCTCCCACATTTGTTTTGCAACATCTAGCAATCCCCTGGGATGTCTCCCATTCAGTAGTTCAAAAGGGGAGTAACCTGTAGATTCCTGAGGTACCTCCCATATGGCAAACATGAGGTATGGCAGCACAAAATCCCAAATTCTCCCATCTTTGTCCACCACCTTTTTTAACATGCTTTTGAGTGTTTTATTAAATCTCTCCACAAGACCATCAGTTTGCCCCTAACGGGGCTCCTAAAAATCTAGAAAATAATAAAAATATAAAATAATAAAAAACTACTGACAGTGTCCACTGCCCTACTAACATCAACCTCTGCCTTACTGACAAATCCATTGCTCTACTTACATCATCCACTGCTCCACTGACACTGTCCATGTTTTAATACATTTTTGATTTTGAACAATTTATACAATTCTTTAGTGACTCTGGACATAAATGGGGTACCTTGATCCATCAATATTTCTTTTGGAAAACCGGCATGATATATTTATCTGCGGCAGTGTGGACGCGTCCCACGATTCGCCGTAAATAGGCGGCGATTCGTGCAGGCGCAGCTAGGGGACGAGCGTGCACCACAGCGCTCTCGTGCCTGACACACTCCGGACCCAATGTCCGCCGGCAAGCCGCGATGAGTGGCCAGAGTGAAAGAACGGGGAACCGCCAATGTAAACACGCTGGTTCCCAGCTCTGTCAATGGGTACATAAGAGATCTACTGATCCCTGTCACTGGGATTAGTTAGATCTCTCATGCCCATGGTAGCCCAGCCCCTCCACAGTTATAACACACCCAGGGAACACAGTTAACCCCTAGATCGCCCCCTGCAGGTTAACACCTTCACTGCCAATTACATTTATACAGTAATCAGTGGACATTTAAATTTCTGATCGCTGAATAAATGTCATTGGCCCAAAAAAGTGTCAAAAAAGTCAGACGTGTCCGCCCCAATATCACAGTACCGCTAAAAATCGCAGATCGCTGCTATTACTGGTAAAAAATTAAGTAAAAATAAAAACCCCAGAAATGAATTCTCATCATCCGTAAACGCGGCAACTTTTGTGCAAATCAATCAATAAACGCCAATTGCGATTTTTTTTTAAACAAAAATATGAGGAATAATATAAATCGGCCAAAACCGATGAAAAAAATGTTTTTTTATATTTTTTTTGCATTTGTATTTTAGCAAAAAGTAAGAAATATTGTTTTTTTTGCAAATTTGTTAATAGTGGCAATCAGAAATGATGCAGCAGTGATCAAATGCCACGAAAAGAAAGCTCTATTTGTGGGAACAAAAGGACCCAAATTTTGTTTGGGTACAACGTTGCACGGCCGCACAATTGTCAGTTAAAGCGACGCAGTGCTGAATCGCAAAAAGTGCTCTGGTCCTAACCTGGGAAATCCTTCCAGGGAAGAAATGGTTAAATACCTGGACAAGCTCTTTGGCAATAGTTTTAGCTGAGGTATTACACAAGGGAATGGCTTCAGGATATCGAGTGGCTTTACCACCTGATACAGCAAGTTATTTTTAAGAGCCATGTAGGGAACAGACACCTCTATATTAGGTTCAACATGTTCCCCATCTATCATTTTAATGTTTTCTCTGGCTCTATTGAGTGTGGCATATTTTAGTTGTTCCATACAAAAATCATGTTTTCTGACTTCTAAGTCAGGCACCACATTCTGTCCACTCTCACTAATAGAGTCAGAGATAATTTCTTGTTCATTAACCTCCAGCTGGGGGCTAAATTTCAGCTCCTCCTGCTCCCCAGCCATTACAGAAAAAGGAAAAGGATCTTCTCCTTCCTCAGACACTCAGTTTTCATTTCAATTTTGTAATCAAAATGGTCTGGTGTGAGTTCTAGTGTTTCCTCAACAGGGGGAGCTCTGTCCTCCAGACTCCTTTTGTTTTCACATAAACTCCAAAAGTGGGGAAAATCTCTCCCAGTTAGGGCTTCATGAAGCAGTGAGGGTACCACTCCCACTGAATGTATCACTATGCCCCAAGGGGTATCAATCTCAAACACAGCAGTCTGGTAGTCACTTGTGTCATGTATGCAAATAACCCCAATAGTACTAGGGTGTAACTTTGCAGGATTTACACAATTACCTTTGACTAATGTCCCCACACTACCAGAATCTAGCTAAGCCGTGACTGGCTTTCCATTGTCATGAAACCACAGTAAACCTTCTGTCATGAAACCACAGCAAGCATCCATGTCTTATCTGTTGCCTACCTTTGCTGCATGTGTCCAGTTAAAGGCCTCCCTCATCTGTGTGCTATAGTAGGCCCTCCTCAGTTGGTCTCCACCCCAGGCCTTAATTCAGAACAGGATATAAAACCTGGCAGTGCAAGCCTGCATTGCTGATCAGTGTTTGTCTGTGTTTGGCTTGTGTGTGGTTGTTACTTTTGTTTGCTCTGAGTCTTATTCCATTTACCGATCTTTTGCTTGTTTGACTATCCTTGCCTGCCTGATACCTCGATCTTCAGCTTCTTCTCTGTTTGTCCTGTCTGCTTGTAGCCTTGACCCTTTGCTATTCCTCTGACTATTCTTTGCTGTTCCTGTGCTGTTGCTTCCTCTCTTCAACCTATAGTTAGCCGAGCATGAGCTAGGGGACCCCAGGGCCGTGGCCTGGATCCAGTTGCAGCCAAATCCATCCTCACCACTAGAGGCACTGGTGAACACCCACTGGTTCTTAGACTCCACGCCCTGGGGAAACCAATGCACTAGCACCCTGTGTTTCAGTGTCGGTTCTCCAGGGGGCCCTCTTCCCGTATCAGCCGGAACTCATTAGCAACAGTCAGCCATAGGTCCACAACCTTTGAGGTGCACTACACAACCCTTGGAGTGATCCGCACTCCAGTGGTGCGCACCTGTCACCAGATCCCAGGAGTTGTGACATCCATAAAGTGAAATTACGCACATTTATTTACCATGCATTCCTGACATGTTGCATAACATGTCACCTGTGCAAAAAGAGACATGCGTTTTTTTCAAGTAAACGTTTTCACATTGCATTGGTTCATCATTTAGGGAACAGTTAGTAGAAATATGACCAAATGCATGGCAGCAATAACATTTTATGTGTTCTGTACCCAGTCCTCTAAACCAGGGCTCTACAATCACTGGGCGCCAGGTCGCTATGGCGACCAGAAACCGCATCCTGGTGAGTGGCAGCCAATCATTCTCTCCCCTCACAATCTTAAAACAGCATCTCTGATTCAGTGAGAGTCATTCTCTGCTTAATCTAACAGCTGTTAAACTTGGCAGGCTGCCCAGATATTTGTTATTTTTTTTCTTTCTAAGTAGAAACAAAATATCTTTTTTGTTCTTTTATCAAAGGAATTAACTCCGGTCTGTAGATGGTCAGTTTAACCATTTAAAGATTAAACCTTTTCTGACATTTGTGGCTTACAAGTAAAAATCTGTACAATAATCGGGGCTGCGCTAAAGAGAAAAAAAAGACCAACAATGACACTAAATAAGTGCTGTGAGATAAGTCCACTTGAGCCGCAATGTTTTCACTCTTGAACATATAATTACAGGATTGTCCACATATGCAATGTTCTCACAACATGACACCCAGTGCGTTGGTAAACAATGTGCATCCACCACCTGATGTATGGAGGCTTACCAGGCTCAGCTATATTCAAAGCGATGGCTTTTTCCCCAGCCTGGGGTATAAGATGACTGATCCCGCCTATCCAGATGGTGCCTTAAGCTCCTCCAATCGAATACGTCCTTAGTGTATCAGCCAGGGTAGGATCACAGATGTGACCATACGTCCAATATATACTCCCCGGTGCTCGGACCTCACAAGGATGGTATGTCACCTTTCAAATGTCCTTCCTGTAAGCACTAGCAGCTCTGTAAAACTCTGAAATTGCATTGCTATAATCTTTTTATATGGACTATAGACAAAAGGGCTTATGAATAAATGGTTGTGGAATGAATCATCGGAGTTTCCATTATTTCTAATAGGGAAATTCACTTTGATATACGAGTGCTTTGGATTACAAGCATGTTTCCAGAATGAATTATACTCGTAAACAAGGTTTTACTGTAAATTACAAAAAAAAAAAAAAAACAAGAGGGAAAGTTATACAATTTCTAAAAGCCATAGCAGTCCTTGAGAAGTATGCAAAGCTGGTCAATCAAATATCAGTTTTAGGTAGATTCAGAACTTAGATTACCCTAAGCTGCAACTCCTACCCAACATGCATTATCTTAAATGCATCCGATATGCTCTGAATTTCTTGTAAATAGCAGTGGCGGCTGGTGTAGTTTTAGGATGGGGGGTGCCAGACCCCACCCCTCCCACTTTTCATAAGACCCTCTCTTATAGAACTCACCCACTCTGTCCCCTGTATTCCACTAGCTTCCACCCATAATGTCAGGAGTATACAGCTCAGCATCACAGGACGGAGTATACTGCCACAGAATCACAGGACAGAGAACACAGCTCAGCCTCAAAGGACAGAGTATACAGTTCAGCATTACAGGACAGAGTATACAGCACCAGCCCCACAGAACAGAGTATACAGCACCACAGGACAGAGTATACAGCCCCAGAATCACAGGACAGAGTATACAGCCCCAGAAATACAGGACAGAGTATACAGCGCCAGCACCATAGGACAGAGTATACAGCCCCAGCATCACAGGACAGAGTATACAGCTCAGCCTCACAGGACAGAGTATACAGCGCCAGCACCACAGGACAGTGTATACAGCACAAGCACCACAGGTCAGAGTATACAGTCCCAGCATCACAGAACAGAGTATATAGCCCCAGCACCACAGGACAGAGTACACAGCATCAGAATCACAGGACAGAGTATACAGCCCCAGCACCACAGGACAGAGTATACAGCTCAGCATCACAGGACAGAGTATACAGCTCAGCATCACAGGAAAGAGTATACAGTGCCAGCCCCACAGAACAGAGTATACAGCACCACAGGACAGAGTATACAGCCCCAGAATCACCGGACAGAGTATACAGCCCCAGAAATACAGGACAGAGTATACAGCGCCAGCACCATGCCACAGTCATGATGCATTAGGCATAATAACAACAATAAATAATAAACCTATAACAGGTTTTAGTGTCACTCTTTCTGGCCAGCCTATAACCCTGATGTAATGGTGTTACATTGGAGTTATTGACTGGCTGCTCTGCTGTCAGTAAGTTAGGGTTAGGGGGTGCAAATTACTTTTACCCGGCATTGACAACACACACTATTCTAAAAAAAACTGGCTCCTAACTTTTTTAGCTGGCTCCTAGATTCAAAGCAAATTTGTCAAGCCCTGCTCTAATGGGGATCACCTTCCCTGGGAAAAAGGTAGTCCAAACGGCAGATTTTTGTAAAGTCTGACTTGTAGAAAAGGTTATTTAAAAGGTTGCAGGTAAATCAAATAAACAAAACGGAAAACAAATCCTTTCCATCCAGACACTAACTAAACATTTCCAGTTTCTTAACTCAGAGGTGAAGGGCTTCTCCCTGCCACCCACAAAACAAAGATGCAAAAGTGCAAACCTTTTGTTTCAGTCACAAAGCAAAGTTCAGTTCATCAGCCTTCTCAGGCTTGATGGCTCCTGAGTCCCAGGTCAGAGCAATCATCTGATCCAGACCTGCTTCCTTTATACCACCTGTTGATGGACACTAGACATGTGCAATTTATTTTGTTCCAAATCCGTTTTTTAACAAATCTTAACAAATTAGTTAACGCAGAAGTATTCGAATTAACCAAAATTCGTTTACCAAATTTTTCCAAGTATTCATAAATTAGAATATTCGTAAATTTGTAAATTTGAATAGTCAAATATTCAGAAATTGGAAAATTCAAAAACCCGAAAAATTTGAAAATCTGAAATAATAACTAACTATAATAACGTAACTATTACTAACTATTATATTATAGACATTGGAATTTCCTTACAAATTTGGCTGTTAGTGAATGTAACAAACAACAAATTTATCCAAAGTTAGGAATTATCCAAAATAACAAATGTCATATCTAAATGAATGGAAAGTAATGAATTAATAATAATAATAACAATAATAAATAACAATAATAATAATAAAAACATTTTATTATTATTGTTTATTATTAATTTGTTCTGTTCCATTAGTTTAGATGCGGCATTCGTTATTTCGAATATTTCCTAACTTTGGATAATTTCATATTCGTTATGTTCACTAACAGCCAAATTTGAAAGGAAATTCCAATACCTATAATTTAATAGATAGTTATTATTAGTTAGTTAGTTAACCACTTCAGCCCCGGAAGGATTTCACACTTTAGGACCAGAGCACTTTTTGCGATTCGGCACTGCGTCGATTTAACTGACAATTGTGCGGTCATGCGACATTGTACCCAAACGAAATTTGCATCCTTTTTTTCCCCATAAATAGAGCTTTCTTTTGGTGGTATTTGATCCCCTCTGCGTCATTTCTGATCGCCGCTATAAACAAAAGAAGAGCGACAATTTTACAAAAAAAAACAAATTTCTTACTTTTTGCTAAAATACAAATCCAAAAAAAAATATAAAAAAACATATTTTTCTATTGGTTTTGTTCGATTTATATTCTTCCTCATATTCCTCTTTATTTAAAAAAAATCCCAATCGGCGTTTATTGATTGGTTTGCACAAAAGTTGCCGCGTTTACGGATGATGAGAATTCATTGCTGGGGTTTTTATTTTTTTTTTATTTTTTACTAGTAATGGCGGCGATCTGCGATTTTTAGCGGTACTGCAATATTGCAGCGGACATGTTGGACCATTTTGACACTTTTTTGGGACCATTGGCATTTATACAGCGATCAGTGCTATAAAAATGCACTGATTACTGTGTAAATGCCATTGACAGTGAAGGGGTTATACTGCAGGGGCGCTCTAAGGGTTAACTGTGTTCCCTGGGCGTGTTCTTACTGTATGGGGGCTGGGCTGGCTGGGGAAAGGGGATGATCACAGCTTCCATATACAGGAAGGTTGTGATCATCGCCCTTCCCCCTTCAACAGAACGGAGGTCCGTGTTTACATACACTGACCTCCGTTCTTTCAGTGCGGGGAGCCATCGCGGGTAGCCGGCGGCGGTCGAGTCCGCCCTACCCGCTCCCTGGCTCCCCCCGAACACAGTGAGCACACAAGCACGCCTCCGGCGGCGCGCGTGCGCTCACAATGCTAGTTATCGCGGCCGTCGTTCGGTGACGGCGGTTCGCGATAACGAACCACCTTGTCGCCATCACGCTGCGGCGGGCGGTCGGCAAGTGGTTAATTAACCCGACAAACGAAAAAATAACAAACAAATGAAACGAAAATGAACAAATTTTTCAGCAGTGCACAAGTCTAATGGACACAAGTGGACCGCAAAATCTGGTCCGGAACCCACCCTACCAAGGTGGCTATATTGAAAAGAAACGACTGCACCTCAAAGGAAGTCCAGACTTCCTTTGAGGTGCAGTTGTTTCTTTTCAATATTGCCTGATGGAGACGAGCCATGGCTAGCACTCACTGGGGTCTGCCCTGTCAGAACCCATTCACCTGAAGCAGCAGTTCCTACTTCTGCATTGACTGCCAAGGTGGCTGGTAAAACCTGGGCCAGATTCCACCTTAGTTTCCTGCATGTGAACGCATGCGAGGTGAAACATAACTTCCATTGATAACCTCAAGTTTCATAACGCCACTATATATATATATATATATAATCCATGTAGTCAGTACATGTCTGGTTGATGACGCAAAGTGGCATGCAATGCTTTCTGTTTTCACTTTAGGTTTCATTCACATCTGTGTGGTGCATTACTATATGCGCGTTGAAGTCCATTAATTTTGAAACACCTGCCAACACACAGCAACAGCCCCAAAAATGTATATAACTCTTTTTTTTATGCAAGCACCCTACAAAACACAGTTTGTGGTTTATGGCACACTGCTCCATGGATGCATTACCTACTATTGTATTTGTGCCTTGGGGGCCATTCTAAACGGCAAACTGCCATGCTGTAATGCAGATTACTACAATACATAGGACTGCATAGGACACACTTACATGTGTGATATGGAGCATGACAATCAGCAACTGGTTATTGCCATTCCCCACAGGTAATGCTTATGCAAGGAGGGTGTGGGCAAGGAGAGCTGACCTTTTAGTGGCTTCATCTGGCCATTTTTTGTGGCTTCACCTGGCCATTTGTAGTATTGTTATCAGTGCATCATCACTGCCTGCCAATCCTCTGGCCTCAACACACATTTTGTATTTTACATTTTTGTCTGAAAATATACAATATCTTGATTTTTTTGTGCTTTTTTATGGCTGCATCTTTTTTACAAATGCATATCAGGCACAGTATAAAAATGTCTTTTTGCAATGTTCCTCAGTGAAATGTAATTTGTTTCCCATTAAGTTTAATTCCCTAGTATTGTGAGAAAGCACTGATGACATAACCATCACTGTGTTCAACATATACAGTATAGTTAGAGGCTAAGAACTGGCTATCTGGAAACAAACATGGGTGCTTCAGCTTTTATACAAAATATAAAACACTGTCATACTGCCTATCTCTTATTTTAGGGACTGCAGCAGTATGATAACCCTGCTGTAGATCCCTTCATTTTCTACACTGATAACACTGCTCCTGATAACAAGAAACATCCTCATTCTAAATTACTACAATATAAAATACAGTATAACTTTGAATCGAGAGTAACTTGGTCTTAGATTGTTTTGCAAGACAAGCAACATTTTTTATAAACTTTGACTTGATAAATAAGCGATGTCTTGATATACAAGTAGCGTCATGTCACAACTGACTATAAAAGAAAAGAGAGGTGACTCTAAGTATAGCAATATGGTTACATATAATGAAGGTACAACATTTAGCAACTCACATGGTTGATGATTAAAACAACCACATCTAAGTATGCAGGCATCTGGGGTAAAGCTGTCCACGTAGACCATCCTTCTCACCGTCATCAACGTCATCCCTTCCACGCTGCACTCCACAAGCTCTTCAAGCCTCACTTTCAGAATGCTCTACTGCAGGGTAGTCATACAACACAGTACCCAAACAAAATTTTTATAATTTTTCCCACAAATAGAGCTTTCTTTTGGTGGTATTTGATCACCACTGGGGTTTTTCTTTGTTTCTGCTACAAAACTTAAATAAGTAATTATTCTCCTTCACTGATGGGCACTAATGAGGCTGAACTGATGGGCAATGATCAACTAGTACTGACTGGCACAGATAAGGTGGCACTGATGATGAGGTATTTATTTGCAGCACTGACAGGCACTGATAAGCAGCACTGATAAGCAGCATTGATGGGCACTGATAGGTGGCACTGATATACAGCACTGATGGGCACTGATAGGTAGCACTGATGGACACTCATAGGCGGCACTGATAGGTGGCACTGGTGGGCAGCACTAATCAGGAGGCACTGGCAGGCGTCACTGATGGGCACAGGGTGCCATCCCTAATGGGCACTGATTGGCATCTTTGGTGGGCTTTAGTGGGCTTACCTGGCGGTCATGGGTGGGCATCCCTGGCGGCCATGGGTAGGCACCCCTGGTGGTCATGGATGGGCATCCTCGATGGGTCTGCATTGATAATCAATGCAATCAGTCCAGACCCCCCTTGTAAGGACAGCAGCCGATCGGCTCTCCTCTACTCACAGTGCAAGTAGAGGAAACGCCGATACATGGCTTTTAGAGTTGAGCGAACCCGAACTGTAAAGTTCAGGTTTGTACCGGACTTTAGGGTGTCTGTGTCCCGAACCCGTACCCGGACATTTGAGAACGAGTCCGGGTTCAGGCTATTTTTTTGCGCCTTTTGAATAGCTGCAGGGCAGCCAATCAACAAACCCTTAGAAGCCATCACAGCCATGACTACTAATATGAGCTGGAGTCACGTAGCGCTGCATTTCATATGCTCTCAGGCTAGTGTAGGGAGAGGATGCTGCAGCCACTGTGAGGGACAGATAACCGTTATAAAATCATCTCATACTGGTATAGGGCGAGGTTACTGCCACTGGTGTGAGGGATAGATTAGCGTTATAAAATCATCTCATACTGGAATAGGGAGAGGTTCCTGCCGCTGGTGTGAGGGATAGATTAGCATTATAAAATCATCTTATACTGGTATAGGGAGAGGTTCCTGCCATTGGGGTGAGGGATAAATTAATGGTTATAAAATCATCTCATACTGGTATAGGGAGAGGTTCCTGCCGCTGGTGTGAGGGATATTTAGTATTATAAAATCATCTCATACTGGTATAGGGAGGGGTTCCTGCCACTGGTGTGAGGGACAGATTACCGTTATAAAATCATCTCATACTGCTATAAGGAGAGGTTCCTGCTGCTGGTGTGAGGGACAGATTAGCATTATAAAATCATCTCATACTAGTATAGGGAGAGGTTCCTGCTGCTAGTGTGAGGGACATATTAGCGTTATAAAATCACCTCATACTAGTATAGGGAGAGGTTCCTGCCACTGGTGTGAGGGACAGACTAGCGTTATAAAATCATATTATACTGGTATAGGGAGAGGTTCCTGCCACTGGTGTGAGGGATAAATTAAGGTTATAAAATCATCTCATACTGGTATAGGGAGAGGTTCCTGCCGCTGGTGTGAGGGGTAGATTAGCGTTATAAAATCATCTCATACTGGTATAGGGCGAGGTTCCTGCTGCTGGTGTGAGGGACATATTAGCGTTATAAAATCATCTCATACTAGTATAGGGAGAAGTTCCTGCTGCTGGTGTGAGGGACAGATTATCGTTATAAAATCATCTCATACTGGTATAGGGCGAGGTTACTGAGGGGCAGATTAGCGCTATAAAAAATAATATAAATTTGGGCTAAATAGTACATTTGCGTCCAGAATGAGGAGAGCGTCAAATAGCCGTGGTGCTGCTGGTGCTGCTGGTGTTGATGGTGTTGGTGAAGTTCCTGTTGCAAGGAGAGGATGTGGTTGATTTGTGCCAGCTACACGCACAAGTGAAACACCTTCCTCAGGTGCGAGTAGACAACAGAACCTTCAACGTTATATGGTAGGCCCGAATGCCGCTTAACGAATGGTGAGGCCAGAACAAGTACAGCTCAGAGTTAGCACCTGAACCCCATGGCCATCTGCCTTTCACCTCAGCCCCTTGTAAATGCCCCACCTCAGCCCCCTGTAAATCAGCCAAGCAGTCTGAGCCCCAAGTCATGCAGCAGTCTCTTATAATTTTTGATGACTCTGCTGGTGTGCATTCCGTGGGCCATCCACATAGCCCTGCCGCAGAAGTGGAAGACATTGAGTGCACTGATGCCCAACCACTTCTGTTTCAGGATGAGGACATAGAAACACCACCACAGCACGTCTCTGATGATGACGAAACTGCTGCGGCTTTCTACAGTGTGCAGACTGACAAGGAGGGCAGTGGTGAAGAGTGGGTGGTAGATGATGTGGAGGATGATGAGGTCCTAGACCCCACATGGAATGAAGGTCATGTGAGTGACATGTGCAGTTTGGAGGAAGAGGTGGTGGTCGGCACCAGCACAGTAAAAGAGGAAGCAGGTTGCAAAAGCGTCCCCTAGACAGTACGCCTGCTACTACTCACCACACCCAGGGACCTAGCACGCGAAAGGCAGCTCAAAGGAGTTCCCTGGCGTGGCAGTTCTTCAGATAATGTGCTGACGACAAGACACGAGTGGTTTGCATGCTGTGCAATCAAAGCCTGAAGCACGGCATAAATGTTCTAAACCTGAGCACAACCTGCATGACCAGGCATCTACATGCAAAGCATGAGCTGCAGTGGAATAAGTACCTCAAAATCCAAGAAAGGTCTTGGGCTCCTCCTGCTTCCTTTTCTGCTGCTGCCTCGGCCTCTTCCTCCATCTCTACAGTGCCAGTTTCTCCTGCCACCCAGCAAACAGACGATGTGACAGCAATGCCACCATGTCTGCCACCGTCCCCAAGCATTTCCACACCATGGTCCCATGGAAGCTTACAGCTGACCATCTCCCAAGCACTGGAGAGAAAGAGGAAGTACCCCCCTACCCACTCACAATCCCTGGCCCTGAATGCCAGCATTGCAAAATTTCTGGCCTTTGAAATGCTGTCATTCCGTCTGATGGACCCGGACAGTTTTAAAAACCTGATGGCGGTGGCTGTCCCACAGTAAGTGGTTCCCAGCTGCCACTAATTTTCCAGGCGAGCCATCCCTTCCCTGCACAAACAAGTCGGGGACAAGATCAAGTGTGCACTGCGCATCTGTGGCAAGGTCCACATAACCACTGATACGTGGACCAGTAAGCACGGGCAGGGACTCTATATCTCGCTAACTGCACGCTGGGCAAATGAAATGGCGGATGGGCCTGAGGCGGATAGCAGTTTGGCGCATGTCCTTCCGCCACCGAGGATTGCAGGGCATTTCTCTTTGCTTTCTGTTGCCTCCTCCTCCTACTTCGCTTCCTCCTCTTCTACCACCTCCTCACCCGCTCAGCGTAACACCTTCACCACCAACTTTAGCAAATCCAGGGGGAAACGACAGCAGGCTGTTTTAAAACTGATAAGTTTGGGGGATAAACCCCACACTGCGCAGGAGCTGTGGATGGGTATTGAACAACAGACCGATGAGTGGTTGTTGCCACTGAGCCTCAAGCCCGGCCTGGTGTGTGATAATGGGCGAAATCTTGTAGCAGCTCTAGGACCTAGCTGGTTTGACGCACATCCCTTGCCAGGCGCATGTGCTGAATTTGGTGGTGCAGAAATTTCTAAAAAACTACCCGGATATGTCAGAGCTGCTGCAGCAAGTGCGGGCCGTCTGTGCGCACTTTCGGCATTCCCACCCTGCTGCTGCTCTCCTGTCTGCGCTGCAGCGGAACTTCGGCCTTCCTGCTCATCGCCTCCTATGTGACGTGCCCACAAGGTGGAATTCCACCTTGCACATGCTGGAGAGACTGTGGGAGCAACAGCAGGCAATAGTGGATTTTCAGCTGCAGCACGCACTGGTTAGTCGCTCTGCGGAACAGCACCACTTCACCACCGAGTGGGCCTCCATGCGAGACCTGTGTACCGTATTGTTTCAAGTACTCCACCAACATGGCCAGTGCCGATGACGCTGTTCTCAGCGCTACTATCCCACTTCTATGTCTCCTTGAAAAAACACTTGGGCCATGATGTGGCACAGGAGGAGGAGGAAGAGGGGTCATTTCCACGGTTATCAGGCCAGTCATTCACAAGTGGCTCGGAGGGTGGGTTCCTGCACCAGCATAGGCCAGGTAAAAACATTTCAAGCCAGGGCACAGTTCTGGAGGATGAGGATGATGATGATGAGGAGGAGGAACCGTGTTCACAGCAGGGTGGCACCCAACGCAGCTCGTGGGCATCACTGGAGCGTGGCTGGGGGGGATACGGAGGACACAGATGATACACCTCCCACAGAGGACAGTTTGTCTTTGCCTCTGGGCAGCCTGGCACACATGAGCGACTACATGCTGCAGTGCCTGCGCAATGACAGCCGAGTTGCCCTCATTGTAACTTGTGCTGATTACTGGGTGGCCAGCCTGCTGGATCCCCGTTACAAGGACAACGTGCCGTCCTTAATTCCCTCACTGGAGCATGATTGGAAGATGCGCGACTACAAGCGCACGCTGGCAGACGTGCTGCTGAGGGCATTCCCAAATGACACCGGGGGCTCAGTGGAAGCACAAGGCGAAGGCAGAGGAGGAGGAAGAGGTCGCCAACACAGCTGTGGCACTGCCAGCACCTCAGAAGGCAGGGTTAGCATGGCCAAAATGTGGAAAAGCTTTGTCAGCAGCACGCCACAACAAACAGCACCACCAGCTGATAGGCAACGTCTTAGCAGGAGGCAGCATTTCAGCAACATGGTGGAACAGTATGTGTCCACACGCCTACACATACTGACTGATGGGTCTGCCCCATTCAACTTCTGGGTCTCCAAATTGGGCACATGGCCCGAGCTTGCCCTTTATGCCTTTAGAGGTGCTGGCCTGCCCTTCAGCCAGTGTATTGTCTGAACATGTGTTTAGCACGGCAGGGGGCGTTATCACAGACAAGCGCAGCCGCCTGTCCACAGCCAAGGTGGACAAGGTAACCTTTATTAAAATGAACCAGGCATGGATCCCACGAGACTTGTCTGTACCTTGTGCAGAATAGCCATTTATATCGGCCTCACACAGCCATTGGTATACTTAAGTGAACGTATCCTTTTTTAAAATATGTCTCAATATTTTGGGGGCTACCCCAATTAGAAAAAAAACAAACAAACAAAAAACAGTGTTGGCTACCTCCTCCTCCTCCTCCACCGCCACTTCCACCACCTACACCACCATGGTCACGACCTCCTCTAACCTCCTACTCCACATGCACCTCCTCCTCCATTTTCTATTTTTTTATGTGATTTTAAGTTATTTCCCTATCCACATTTGTTTGCAGGGTACTTGTCCTACTCTTACCCGTTTTGCTTCCTTTTGCAGCCGTCTAGCCCTTTCCATTACTTTTTTAGAGCCTTTTTTGTGCCCAAAAGTTTGGGTCAACATTGACTTCAACGGGGTTCGGGGTCAAGTTTGGGTCAAGTTCGGTGCCCAACTCAAACTTTTTTGCACAGTTCGGCCGAACCCGAACATCTAGGTGTCCGCTCAACTCTAATGGCTTTTCCCGTTTACAGCTGGACACAGCTGATCACGTGGTAAAAAGCCTATGTCATAGGCTCTTTACCTATATCAGAGATACGTTGTGTCAGACTGACACACCACATCACGGATCTCCATGCTGCAAACCCCCACAGGCATGAGATCGTGGCTTATCCTGCTGGACGTCATATGAACATCCAGTCAGGATAACAGAACCACTTTCCGGCCGTCTTTTTGTTATTTGGCAGGCGGGAAGTGGTTAATCATCAACCATGTGAGTTGCTAAATGTTGTACCTTCATTAAAAGTAAGCATATTGTTACACTTAGAGGCACCTCTCTTCTCTTTTATACTCTGTAGCTCCTGCTGGATTTTGCTTCTAATCCCATTGTGGAGGCTGTCATTTGTGGATGGACATTTTATGGTTACACAACCCATCACATTGCTATAATCTTTTTATATGGACTATAAATGACAGGGCTTATGAATAAATGGTTGTGGAATGAATCATTGGAGTTTCCATTATTTCTTATAGGGAAATTCACTTTGATATATGAGTGCTTTGGATTACAAGCATGTTTCCAGAACAAATTATACTCGCAATCCAAGGTTTTACTGTAAATTTCAAAGAAAAAAAACAAGAGGGAAAGTTATACAATTTCTAAAAGCCATAGCAGCCCTTAAGAGGTATGCAAAGCTGGTCAATAAAATATCATTTTTAGGTAGATTCATAACTTAGATTACCCTAAGCTGCAACTCCTACCCAACATACATGATCCTAAATGCACCCGATCTGCTCTGAATTTCTTGTACATAGCAGTGGCAGTTGGTGAAGTTTTAGGATGGGGGTGCCAGACCCCACCCCTCCCATTTTCATAAGACCCGCTCTTATAGAATCTACCCACTTTGTCCCCTGTATTCCACTAGCTTCCACCCATAGTGTCAGGAGTATACAACTCAGCATCACAGGACAGAGTATACTGCCCCAGAATCACAGGACAGAGTACACAACTCAGCCTCAAAGGACAGGGTATGCAGCTCAGCACCACAGGACAGAGTATACATCCCCAGAATCAAAGGACAGAGTATACAGACCCAGAAATACAGGACAGAGTATACAGCTCCAGCACCATAGGACAGAGTATACAGACCCAGCATCACAGGACAGGTTATACAGCTCAGCCTCACAGGACAGAGTATACAGTGCTGGGACTAAAGGGATGTGGCAACCCTAGCCCAAGCCCATCCTTACCACTGACATCTGTCGCTCCATAGAGGAGAATGGGGCATCCGTTCCGGTCCGTATGAAAAACGGACAAGCGGACCTGAACAGAACGCTCATGTGAAAGGGGACAAAAGTTAAACTCTTGACATGGACCTCAGAGAGATGTCACTCTGTCTCTTCTGATCTCATTGGAGCAATGAAGTGCATTCAGGTGAATGTAATTACCTCCAGCCTGGGCAGTCAGCATTAGGAATACTGAAGGGAGAGGATGAAAATTGCCGTCTTCCTGTATGTTTCATTTCGTGACGTTTCTGCAACGGAAAGCAAGATGACGGCCCGTATTCAAAAGGCGGAAAAGATCCGACGGGCAATGATGTTGCTTTGGTGTCCCGGCGTCAAAGTATTGCAGTAAATGAGGAGGTCTCATCAGTGGAGCAGACCGCGATTTATCCAGACGCTGGTTGGAGTTATAGCTGGAGATCCCCTTCATATCATTTGAAACCCAATGCTGGTATCTCACCAGTATCTGGTGAGTGCATTCCCAAAGGGGGATTTCTACTTACTCTCCGAGGTGATAGTGTGATGGTGGAAGGGTTATCACACCTATTTTCTGAAATCTGAAGATACCACTTGATCATTTATTTGGTTGATTGACAACTCATTCAGAAGCGCTGCTGCAGGGATTTCTCTGGATGTTGGTTATGTGAAATAAATTGTTTAAATGTAAATAGTTTTAAAATGTGTGTTAATTTAACAAACGTGTTTTTTTTTTTTTTGGGTGTAAATATATACAATATGTGCATATATACCCATAGTTTCTATTGTGCCTTTCCAGTCTTACTTTACAGCATTTTTACCTGACAGGGTCTGCTTGACCTAAAACAATGGACTCTGTAATTTCTAATAGTTAGTGGTAAGATTAGTCTGCCTACACTGTGGGTTCAGTGGCAGTAGTTTTATTACTGAAAAGTCAGAAGTACTGTGTTTAATGTGACCTGGTAAGCTGTTTTGTGTCTTATTGATTTATGTAAATGTGTGAATTTTAAGTATAGGTCCATATCCATTAAAAAAGGATCTCATAAATGTCCTTGATTCCTTCCAGGCATGTCTTACTTTTTTGTATTTGACTAAAATTAAAAATATCCACTAAGTACTCTGGGACAGACAACCACATGATCACAGAAAAGAGGCAACAGATGATATCATCTGATCCATGTTATTCTAAAAAACTGAAGATCTGATTTTGTCATTGTGGGCAGTCATAGGCAAGAGAGACATGCATTTTGACCATAGGTGCATGTGCAATATGTGATAAGCAAATATAAACATAATAGTCTGTGTCCAAACTATGCACACTAAAGTGTTTAAATATTCCAAAGAAGCAGTAAAAGGATGCTAAAACAAGCCATCACTGACTTCTATAGTTACAGGCATTGTGAAGAAATTCCTCTTTAAAATTAACAGCAGAGGTAATGAACCTATTGCTTTCCCTATTACTTTCTATTGCACTGGAATCTTGGCAGCCTGTAAGCTTTGTAATGTAAACGCACAGCAGGTATGTATAGGCTGTTGGAAACTGAATCTGACTTTGGAGTCTGTTTTGTGATCTTTGAGGAGCCTTGAGAATTAATTACTTTACAGTACAGGCAGCTAGAGAGGTCAGAGGTGACTTGTTTTAACTCTGTTTAACTGCTTGTTAACCCCTTTATGACCAAGGAAAAACAAGCCTTGACGCACGAAGCCAGCTTTGCATCTTTATATATAGTTTTGCATTATATATCCAGGTGTATTATACATGGTTTTGTTTGGAACAAATTGGGTCTTGATCAAATGTTAATTGATATTTCCGGATTTTCTTTTACTGGCTGAAAAAAATAAACAAAATTACATTTTGAAAACCTTTTTGCTATTACCACAATGCATTCTATGCATTTAGATAAAAAGCCATCTCTGTGCCACTGCACCCCTCTGCCCCCTAATACTTACCTGAGCCCATCTTGATCCAGCGACGTTGTACCAGAGACTCGGCTGTCCAGGAATCTCCCTCCTGATTGGCTGAGACACACGGGGGGGGGGGGGGCATTGGT